>JAZHYW010067521.1:0-37226 GCA_037355805.1 Ixodes ricinus | reverse complement strand
ATACGTATTGCTGCGAGCTATGCGTCTGCAGCAGCAGGCATGGAATGATGGCAACCGTCGGCAGCGTCCCTATTGGCGCGTTTTACGGTTCGGACAAGACTGCGCGCCGCTGGTGGTGCCGCAGCATAGGCGGCCACGCCCGCAGTCCTGCTGCACCTGAAAAAGCCAACACGGAGTATACGTTGACGACTCTTCTGGAGACAATCCAAAGCGGTCTGTCACGTGACCTTCAGGACGGCGCAGCGGCGCGCGGACGGGGTGCGAGGTCACGCGGTGGTGTCCCCGGCGAAGCTAGATTTGTCGGATAACCCGTATGTGTCCGCTCGCAAGTCCACCGTAAGGGGTGAAACGGTGCGAGAAAGTACTTCCATTCGGAATGGTGGGAAGCGGTCCGACCTCCAGAAGACAGCACGCGAAAGTCAATTTCCTCGTTAGGCGTAGCCTTTTTTTAAAACTTCCTACGTGTATTGATGGAGCTTGAAAAGCGCCGCTCTAACTCTAATTGCAAGTGAAGAGCGAGAGTAAAAAAAAAAGAAATGAGAAAGATGAGCAAAACAAAAAGAAGTTAGCTTTGGAAGAGGAGCTTAGTTCCTTCTTGTTCACATAACGGTACTAATTTCAAGGTTTTGTCTTTTTTTCTTTTCTTTTGCTTACAGAGCCTGTGGCGTTAATTAGAGAGTAAATCATTTTAAACGAACCCTGTCCGCCGGGAATGCCCGGCGCCGCCTTTTTCAATTAGGGTTCTCACGCTTTGATGACATTTTTTGTTTGTTCGTCGTCCTTGTCCTCCACGTCCCTGTCTGTCTCCAAACGTGTCAAGTGTGCACGGTGCTCGCCCCCCCCCCCCTCCCCTCCTTGCCCTGTCTCGACCGAGGGCCGTCAGAAGTTTCCCGCATTGTAGCGTCCAGCCAGTCTGGTCCGGTACTATTCTTGTTGTCCGAAGCCCGAAGTTCGGGACGCTGGTTTGTCCGGGTGGCGGTTGTTTGAATCACGGTCTTTGCTGTCTGCATTGCGGTTGTCCGGATTGCGGTATTCCTGATTCCGGTTGTCCGGCTGTGATTGTCCGAACCCTGCATCGTTGGGACTCGACTCCGCTTTTCGAACCATGGTGTTAGGGAGGGAGGATTTTGACAAAAACAGCGCCAGCTCAAAAACAATTTTCCAAAAATCGTTTTTTTTATGTTTTTTACACCAACGAGTGTTTATTAGTCTTCAGTTTTAAGCGTTGTCGTATGTTTGACGCCGACGGTCGTTTACATGGTGTTTTGGCGTTAAGACTGGAAAGTGTAAAACGTTTGCAAAATTGAAAGCTGAAAAAAACGGGAGTAAAAAATAGTAAGAGAGAAAGTGACCAAATAATAAGAAAGAATTAGAAATACGGATCATTAGGAACAAAATCTTCAATCAGTGAGCCGTTAAGAAAGGTAGTGTCGAGAGAGAAGCTGAGAAACCATAAGCTGAAGAATAAATATAAAAATAATGGACTGACGGTGAAGGGGTCAAAGAAGATAGCTTAGGTAAACCGTCAACAGAATACTCAAGACAACCACAGAAATCGGAGCTTAAATAAAAGAAAAAAGAAAGAAAATGGAAAGCACCTAAAACAAAACAAAGATTGAGCAGTCTTGTTTAATCTCACGGTGCTGTCAGAGAGATCGCCGCGACACGTCACGGCGAAGTCGATGGTCATCAGCGTCGCGTTCACGCACCTTGGGTTGCATGAACAAAAGCATTCTGCATCCTCAGCCAAAACTTTTAGACCAGAAAATGTCTGACTTCATTTCATCGAGTGAGCTGCATGAGTATAAAAATAAACACCAAAAACTGGCAAAATAAAGCGACGCAACTTCAAATGCTGACTTTATTGAAGAGGAATCCCACTTGAAACATTTGTTTGCGATAACATGCCACACAGGTCACACATTCTTTCTACATTTCTCTGCATCAGTTTTGTTTTGTTTCCTTAAAAAATGTAATCGCTTGACGCTGTAAATATATATCTTTTTTTTTAAGTCGAACGGTTTCGTTTTGTGAAAAGAGAGGCGTCGTTTGGCGTTTAGTACAAGGAGTGTTCTCCTTGCAAGTGTCCTACCCTACGTTGCACCCCGGCGCAAAACACCCCCACTCTGCCTTTTTCTTCGCAGTATTTGACATTGTTGTGAATCGCTCTGTCTCTTCGGCACAGCTATAGCAACCACACGATATTTTATCGCTTCCCACACGACGGAAAACAAAACAAAACTATCCCACCAACACGCCCCAAGCCAGCCTCGCTAAACGCCGCCCGACCGGCCTCCTGGCACCGCTGTGACTGGCAGCGCCACTCCAGGCCCCTGCGGCAGAACTGAAATGAAAAAAAGGCCGACGAGGTTGGTACACCTCCCAGTTCTAGACTTCTAGTATACCCTACAGAACTGACCAAGGTTCGATTTCCGCAGGACGCGGGCAATCTTCTTTGAGGGTTTACCTACTTTGACGACGACTGATGCCCTACGCTCTGCTACATCAACTACAACGACATAAACAACTACAACACCAACAACGGACGTCATTTCCAGTGGTGGAAAAACCCCATAACAACTAACGCTGTAAACAACAACAAAAAATGCACTGAATTAGGCTAGGTGGCGCAAGCTGCCCCCGTTACAAAGAGTGTAGCTATTACCATCCATCCATTCATTCATAATACCAAGCAGATTAAGATACGAAAACAAAGCAGATAAAGGAGGCCTGAGCCTGTATACTTTGTTTCACTCGACAATAAACCACGAAGAACGCTACTAGCCATTAAAAGCCCATTCAATGCCGTTTGAGCGTCACGTGAGCTTACAGGAAAGGCACAGCGATAAGCGGAGTGGCGAGAGGTCACGTGATACGCATCCTGCGCCGGATTGGCTGGGATGGCCTGTAGCGTCCGTCGCGATTCATCATGAGCTTCAAACGGAATATCGGAACGGGGAAAGGGGAGGGGTCTAACAATGAGAGAACAACAAGCAAAAGAGAATGAGATAAATGGAGCAAGTAAGAGAAAGTTAAAAAGAAAGAGACGTTTGAGGAAGCGTGTGACGCACTACAGCAAAGCGAACGACAAACAAAGGGGAATGAGATAAACAGAGTAAAAGAGGAATGAGAAAAAAAGGAAGAAAGATGTTTGAGGAAGTGTGTGGCGCGCTGTGTCCGACATGGCGAGGCGCGTGACGCGAATGCGCACCCGGAGCATCGCGTATTCCGGTGGCGAGCGCGTGGCGTCCTCTGTGCTCGGGCGCCGCTCTGCCTGTCCCCGCTTAGCAGGACGGCCGAAATAAGCAAAGCGACAGCCTCCCTCCGGCGCAGCTGCCGCCGCGGCTCCTTGCAAGCGCCCCGCGACCTGCACGATGCTAATGGGATAGATGGACGAGGTGACCCCAGGGGTATCACCCCGCACGAGCCAGCACCGCGCCGGGTTTGCGCGAGATGCGGCCTGTGCTCGGGATTTTCGTGGACGCTGGCTTGGGTAAACGGTACGACCTGGTGTGTGTGTGTGTGTGTGCGTGTGTGTTTGTGTTTGTGTGTGTGCGTGTGAGTGCGCGTGTGTGTCCTTGTACATGCGTGTGCGTGTGTATGTGTGCGTGTGCGTGTGTGTGTGTGTGTGTTTGTGCGTGTGCTTTTGCACGGGCGGTTTCGAACTCAGATGGGGTTAGGCAATTGGCACGTATCTACTTAGTCACAATCTTTATCGCGTATTTCTGAACCTACTTTAACGGCTTCGTATTTAGACCGCGAGGCGCTGTGAATATCTGCATCCCATTGACACACCCCGGAGACGCGGGACACACACGAAAAGGGGAACAGACGCAGCATCGTCTTAAACATTTGAGACGGTGTTGCGTTTGTCCCCTGTCACCGGAAAGACCCTCTTCGTCTTTTGGGTATTTCATTTCAGTACGATCGTTCACCATCTTGCCTGCGCAATCGAGCTTATTTGTGAATATCTGATTCGCCCAAGAAGGACGGCGCGCGAACCTGCCGCCATCAGTGCCCCAGCTTTCTTTTTAACCGCTAGATGCCGCTGGAGGCGCTAATACCGGTATTATTCTCGAACTGCGGCGCTTCGCACGTAGTCTTCAAGTTGCACGAACTTCGTTGCATATTCCACTGGCCAGATTTCTCACATGCACACATACACACACACAAATATAAAACGCACAAATTCAGTCTCCGGACATTTTTGTTTTGTTTTTAATAATGTTGCGCAAGAGCCGACCGGCCGCTAGATAAGCGCTTCTTCGCTAAACTTAGCGAAAATTTTTTTCACTGAATTTAGCTGGATAATCTTTCCGCTAAACTGAACGGGAAAATTCCTATGCGCAATGTGATGATGTGTAGTCTGCGTGCTGTCGAACGTGGAGCGCCTCAGCTGTCACATCAGCCCGTTTGCAAGACGGCAAGAAACCCGCTTTTTTTTTTATATTATTAAAATTAATTTACTGATTTAGAGGAAAAACTGTCACGAGTTGCGGCCCGTTTTAGAAAGGCGGGACATAGACGTGGACGTCGGCGGTTCCAGTGGGTGGTCCCAATGGGCCCTCATCGCCGGCGACGCCTTACGATACACGAGGAAGCGGTCAAACATCACTTCTAAGGTCTATGTCCGGTTCTTACCCAGCTTATCGGGCGGAAAAAACACCGGCATCACGCATTGCATAGAAATAAATAAGGTTGACTACCAGCGCTCGAGCAACTTCAACTGGTCGCGGCAGAACGAACACGGCACACTTATCGCCATGCTTTATTTCTCGCCTCTTCCTGCCGCTCTCTTTCTTATTCTTGCTCTCGTTACCACCGATAGGTCAGCGCTCGAGATTTGTCGCGTTCCGTTCTTGTCTTTGTCTGCCCTGCCCTGCCCACCTCCCTCCCCCTTGCCTAGAACCTTAGCGCTCTAACGAAAACGACTTTAGTGGAAAGTATTCATTCAAGGGGCAGTCATATAAGTGGTTAAATTTCGTGCCCACCAATATCCTTTCGAAGTAAAATGAAAAACAAAACCGCCGATGTCATGCTTGTGCTTTCAGCGTCACGACGCGTACTTACAGCGTCCTCCGGCAAACGACGTGTGCAACTTTCTTGTTCGAAAGCCATTTGCTGCCATGTCTTGTTTCGAGTGCCCGTAACACGGTTCTAAAGTACGGACCTATCAGCTCCGCGAGGTGTTTGAAAGCTTCGAACAAACCAGGTCGCGCAAAACAAAAGATCAAAAATCGGCAGTCGACAGTTACCGCAGTGGCAGACAAAATTGCGCAGCTCGAATTACGAATGCAACTTTGAATTCCGAATATCAAAACCGTTTTCACGTCTTTTGGGGTTTTCATTCCAGCCGTTTTATGCTACGTTGATATTTTTCTCTTTCTGAGTTATCTTAGGAATTCGAAATAGCGTACGCCGGCGTCATATTGCAGACTCCCGCATTATTGCTTTTGCTCCATCACGGAAAGAGGAGCAGATAAAATAACGCAAGACGCGGTAAAAGAAAAAAAGAAAACTATCCTTCGGAGAATTTGAGCTTCTTCCTGTATTATACACAGTAGCATTTGCTGGACGCGTATTACGCATCCAGGCATCCAGAAAATGCTCCTGAGTATAACACTGGGGAAGCTCATTCGTAAACAAATGGGTTCCCGGCCAATTTGTGTGTTTAGTGTGAGTTGTTTTTTTATGCAAAAATTTATCTATGTTATTTTTTTGTTTTTGTTTTTACCTCCTAAATGCCTAAGTTTGCATTTCAAAACGTGCTCCACCGCTGCATACAATTTTGCGGGGCTTGAAACCAGTCAAGCTGTTTTAAACAGCTTTTTTTTTCACCTCGTCTTCCTCAACATTGTGTTTGTTGGAAAATGAAAAGAAATTATACTTAATATGATTATTATTTATACGAAACGACTCGAAGCTCCCGAATAATGAGCTCTCATCGCGCATGCGCCGCCAATGTTTAAATCGGACTTCGTCCGTCTTCTGCACATACGCGTAATGCGTACGTCTGTGTGTGCGAAATTTCGTCATAAAAGTTCTGGATGCAGCGCCGGGTATCAAACTGCAAGTTTTCGATCGAATGTTTTTTTGTTTTGTTTTTTTCACCGGTGTGTGTGAGTTTTGGTTCCTTAATCCAGGCTGCTGATGGCGATTGCGCGAATGTTCGTGGTCTTCATTAGAGTCAGTGACATGCTAAAGAAATGAAGGGTCTAACGAAGCGCGACCATCTTCTTATCGCTCCCCCAGCCAATCAGAATGCAGCATCAACCGATGACGACACTAAAGGGCCAATCACGAAGCGAGAAATATGAACGCGGTAAGCCACGCCCGATATATTCTTAACCCGCAGTCGCACTGCACATACTACATCACGAAAGAAAAAGAAAGAACACGGTGTTTGCGGCAGGCATGATGACAGAATTGACCACTGATCTCTATTGTAGTAGGCTGGATCGCGGATCGGAAGCCCGCCGGCGGAACCACCGGCAGCCATTGCTTGACACCAGGCAATACACGCGATTCTATGGGAGAAACACGGCAAAGTAGGAATATTGGAGCTTCTACGCGGGGCATCAAAGGCGAAGTATTTTATGATGTGCTGCGATCATTATATCGGCTGTTTGGAGATCAAATCGGTATTTGTCGATCGTTCGAACGCCAATTAAAAAATCGAACGTGCCGGAGCACCCACGGCTGAGCAGGCAAGCTTGCTGTCGTCGTGGACTAAACAAAGAAGCTTGCCATCATTAAGACCGTCCTCGGGGAAGCCCAGAAGTTGATTAATGTCGAAAAAGTTCCACGTTGACAGCGGCTTTCCGGGAGTGAGCGAATTCCGCGTAGCAAAGCCTTCAAGCTTGTCAAGTGCTAAACCCAATTCATCGAAACCGCCACCGACTCCGCGGTAACTCTAGGTAACTCTTGTCTGATTGAGCTGCACTACATTTTTCGCCCAGTGGAGTCACTTTTGACCTCAAAACATTTACTTATAAGAACTGTGAGGGCTGTCAGTTTTAATGTTTGTTCACAAGCTGTTTGACAGGCTTCCCGAAAAGCAGCCAAAACGTTTCAGTGCCGGCAACAGCTTAGCAACGGGGGAAACGGCACTTTTTCTCGTTTTTTCCATAGAGTCCCATGCATTGGCTGGTGTCAAGTGATGGCTTCCGGTGGTGCCACTCGACCCTAGGAAGACAGGCCTCGATCCGCGATCCAGCCTACTGCAATAGAGATCAGTGGAGTTAACCCTTTTCAAAAATACACCGAGCAACATTGGTAGTCACCGATGCACGGTGACTACCAATTCCTAGGCTAGGTGGCGCAAGCTACCGCCCGTTATAAAGGGTACGGCCGTTAGCAGCCATCCATTCATGGATTACAGAAATAAGGGTTATGGCGCAGGCTAATGACTCTAGCGCAGGCTAACTAATAAACGTTCGTACTTTAAAAAAAGAGAGACAGGGAAAAAGAGAAGCGCAACGAAGACTCCGTTGTGTTTGTCCCTTAATTTTCCCCGTCTCGGATATTATTCAATTTTAAGTATAAACATCGATGGATTTTTTTTTATTTTAGATCCGTGTTGTTTTTTTCCGCACGGTGAATGTGATGTACCGGTAATTTGGGATAATGCAGGATATATTTATTTAACTGTTAGATTACATTCGGTTGAGAAGCGTCTTGTTCGGTCTGCGACCGCGCCCAGACCAGTCTGTTCTTTCGCGCAGGCGTCACGTTCTTCTCCGTGGCTCGCTCTCCCCCGCCGGCGTCTCCGGTAACATCAGCCCGCCGTTGCCTGGGCCAAAGGTCGTGTTCGCTATGCTTGACGAACACGCACACAATACACGGCAGTGATCTTCCAATGCACACGGTTAAGCCGTCACATCCAATCCAATCCAATCCAATCCAATTCAATTGGACACGAAAGCGCGTGATTGGATCCGAGTTCACTCCGAACACTGACGCAGGCCTCGCGTCCAATGCGTGCTCAGAGCACGTGATCGAGAAATGGCGCACAGGCAATGGCGAAGATAGCTGACAAAAAAAGCTATCTTATTTGCGGACACGGCTCATGCATTTTTGAAGCACGATTGCTTCATACGTTGTACTTCGAACGCGTCTGCAGACAGTGTCTTGTGTGACCAACGTGCCAGGACCTCCATTCAAGGAAGAAATACGCCTCGGACACACTGTCTGCACAGACTGTCTTTCGTAGAACGCGTTAGCAGTGTGGCCGCCGCGTTAAAGCCATCACTCACCATATGAAGCGACGTGTGCTCGTGCGTTCAAGAACGTCCTGCCATAGCCTCCTCTATACTCACAAAGCCTGGCAGTTCGACGACGGAGTCGTAGAGTGCCCGGTCGCAGATTTGAAGAGCGAGGATCTGGTAGCACAGAGCATCAAAGAGCCATTCCTCGGGGAACCTCGACGTCAGCGCACAGCTTTTGCAGCGGCGAGGACCCGAAACACACTTGTTCGTTCGGGAGAAGTGTGTTTCGGCGCCTCGCCGCAGCGGGGCGCCAGTCACGTGGCTCTCCTCTCATCCGTTGTCTGCCACTCCACCTTTTGCATTTCGGCGGCCGCTTCCCGTGGCAATCTGCCAGGCTTCGTCAGTATACAGGAGGCTATGGTCGTGCATATTAGCGAGTTGTAGTATATTGCGTGTACGAGCGAACGCAAACACTGCGTGTTTTCCTCAGCATCGCGCGTTCTGCGCGTTCGAGGAGCCCAAACCGCCTTTTGGACTGAAACGGGGCGACGACGCGCAGAGGCACCGCGTGGAGCACGCAAACGCTAACGCAAAACGCGCGGCGCTTGCGTTTGCTCCTGTACAGTACGCGATACCGAGACTCTCTATTGCGTGTCTGTGCGAGTACGACCGTATCACACTTTCTGTCAAAAAAATGTGCGATGAGTGTCCACGTGTCGCATCAGATGTGCCATGCGGACGTTACGAAGGTACGTCCAGTAATGTCAGCATACCGCGCGCGCTTCGAGAAACCTTATTTAAAGTGGTGCTTTCTTCTTGCAAATTTTAAGTGCACATACTTTGTGCTACTGCATTTCTTAGGTGTCTACTTTCGAGAAAAACCCCGGAGTCGGCTAAAAAAACTTAAGCATATCGTTAAATTATTTGTTTACACTGCTTTGTAATAGTTCCAGTTTGTCAGAAGTAAGTCTTCTAGAAAACATCCATGCAACAAAATCGGGCTGTCGAAATTTTATGTCTTTCTGATTTACGACTGGAGCGAAACTCGCTTCGTGGTTCACATTCTAGCAACTCCCGAATAACTTTCTACTCTCGTTGTGTCTAAGTAATCCATCAATGATAGATAAACGTTAAATCACAACAAGCGAAGATTAAACTTTATCTTGTTTCTTCAAAGTCTGCGTCTGTCGAAGCTGTTTCTCTATTCCCGACGGCTACAGAAAAAAAAGGAGTACGCAATTTCTGTCAAACACCGTTCTATTGATTAATTTGTTCTTCACGTTTAACGCTGTGTACCCATTTGCTTTTTTTCTTGCCTGAAGAAGACACGTTTGGAGCATAATATTCGAAACATAGGGCGCACTGCGACCCAATCTAGATTTTTTATTAGAGACTGCAAAAGTTCTTACAGAAAAAAATTTAAAAATACGTCGCTTAAGGTAATTGGTTTGCATGCTTTTTTGTTATAACGTCGTTCTAACCTCGCCTTTTGAACCGTCGAGCATTCCAGTAACCAGACATTAAAGAGAAACACGGCGTCGCGCCATGATAATCTCGCGCATCCTCAGTGAACGTGCAAAACTGCAGAATAAAAGACAACTTGTGCACTGCCGTGGGCCGATTACTGCCTGCCTGCAATCAGTTGTCCTGTCGTTCAGTTGGTATTGCAATTAAAATAAACAAATTTTATATGATGTAAATTTGTTCGATCTTAACTGTTGATATTAAAAACACCGACTAGATGGCGCAAGGCGCCTCCCATTTATAGAGTACAGCCGAGTTTCTCTAGCGACCGCTCGGTCGCGGTCACTTGGTTTACGGGCCGCACGCGTCGATCGTCTGCGAACGCATCCGCCTTTCCGCCTGCTCCCCTTTTCGCCACGCGACAACGCAGCGCATGCGCGATTGCGACCAATCTTCACAGGAGACATGCGCCATTAAACTGCAAAACGATCCGCCAGATGGACCCTCTATTCAATCTAGGCTCTCTAGAGAACACACTGGCACACTGGCGCCACCTATGACGATGCCCTGGAACCTTTCCCACCCATCATAACTGGACCAAGGGTATCGTTAATATTCGCAAAGATAAAATCTACGAACAACCTATGAGAAGTGGTCGCTAATAACATTGCTAAAAATATTTTAAAAAAAGGGTGAAATAGTGATACGTAAAATACGCGCAGACCGAAGGTGTTGCGGGACTGTCCGATAGATGGCGCCTGTGTCTTCCCTCGTCGTGAGTAGTCGCGAACGGCTGCAACGCCGTCGGTCACGGTCAAACCCGGTTCACACAGCACCGCTTTCTCACGCGGCGTTAAGTTACGAGAACTCACGTCTGCTCACATCGAGAATCACCGGGACATGAGTACTTCTGACGGATTGAAGCTGCTCTACAGTCGGTGACTAGGCTAATGCAGAGTGCAAGTTCGTCTGCTTTTTTGCTGGGGTTGTAGTGACGTCAGAACGCCAAGCTTTGATTGGCTCTGATTGAAGGATAGTGGGTATACATCAAAGCAAGCTGCCTGGAGGTCTACCCACTATTCTTCAATCAGGGCCAATCAGAGCTCGGCGTTCTGACGTCATCAAAACCGCAGCAAAAGAAGCAGACGAACTTGCGCTCCGTATAGTTTGGGGAAGGCTCTTCCACCCTTTCCACTTTAGCAGAGTTAACGCTGGAGAGGAGGCGACCTCCTCTCCAGTGTTCGCTCTGCTAAAGGTGGAAAGGGTGGGAGGAGTTTCCCCGAACTCCTGAGCCTGTCACCGACTATAGTTGGTTCATTGCTAGTATATGGTGTCAGCTGAACTCGAACATGAATGTATGTGACCTTCGTTCGTGTTCAGCTGGCAGCATATACATCCGTTCTTCGCATCAGCCATGGGCAGTATCGAGGATACGTGTATCTTCGATACCATCTTTCGATACATTGGGCGTATCGGTATTAGGTATCGCTTGAAAGAAATGGAAGTATCGGTGTATCGGTTTCGAAGATACGTTTTTAGTGTGTCGTGTATTTTTACAATACTCGACACTAAAAATAATAAAAAAGAATAAAATAATGACAAAACACATAAACAAGAAAACAAGAATAGGACGGCGATCAGACGCTGGGGGCGGAGAGGGGAAAGGGGACCCATTTCTCCCTGTTATAAAACCTCCTGCCGCCGCACATGTCTTGCCAAAGCAAACAGGCTAATCTGCTCTTTTTTTTTATCTCCCGGCTGTAGCCATGGCTCAGCTTTGTTCGCGCGCCGACAGCGGAGCCTAAAGAAATCCGCGTGGGCGGATTTGTTTAAGCCCTTTCAAAAAGAGCTCGCTATATCGAATACACTAAATATTCCAGAAACCACAGATACATTTCGTAACTTAATCATATTAGCAGCTTCATTAATATTGGCAATTTCAGTGATGTACCGAAATATCGACGATACAGTATCGAGTATCTTTATCGAAAATCAATTTCGGTTTCTGTATCTTGTATCGGTATCGGAAATACAGATATTATAAGGTATTGGGTATCAGTATCCAAGATACTTTTTTGAAGTATCGTGCCCAGCCCTGCTTTGCATAAAGCGTGGCGAATAAATTCAATGAGTACTTTTGCATGCGACATTCGATACATGGATGTATTGGTGACTTGTAACGTAGCGTAAGAAAACGTAAGCAAACGTTCCCAAGTAATTGCCTTGCTTGTATGTTTAGACAGTCTGAAGTTAGTATGCCTCAACAGGTGACCTGTCTCTCAGCTGTAGATGAGAAATTTAGCCAGTGCAGTACAACCGCTATCCTGGGGTCTTTAACGTGTACTACGCAGTAGCGATTACACGAACGCGTGCCGGTACAAAACTCATCCAGATCGAAACGGTGCAAGGGGTGGAAATCGAGCCGAGGAGGTTCTGCAGCGCAAGTCTTCGCTCCACGCTCCGAGCTGAGACGCGTTGGCCCACTCGGCCACCGATGTCCCACAAACAAACGTTCCTGTGTGAATGGACCTTCTGTAAGAAAATTTGGGAACCAGTCCTGCATGCCGTCGCGACACCTGCAAGTGATGCTTCGCCTTCATAAGAGCCTTACTGTGGGAAAGCACGCTTCTAAGGGGAACTCAGGTTGAACGGCGAAAGAGTTGATCATTCAGTACGAAAGCATCGGTCCGTTTCTCTACGACATTTCGGCCACCTTGGTATCTTGGCGCTTAAAACGGCTGTTACCAGACAACTCAGGCCTTATCTTATATCGCGATAAACGGCTTTCCGTTCTCGAGAAATATTTAAAAGCAGCCCGCGACAAAGCAAAACGACACTGGCCGGGCTTGCCGATTCCACGTCTTAAGAGTCGGGAAGTCCCATTTTCGAATCAGTAACGTTCGCCAATTGCACTCGCTCTGCACTAAGCACCAAAATAGGTGGTATTCACCGGACGCCATATTTGAGGTGACCGCTAACTGCGGAAGCTCGAGACAAGTTCTTATGTATGGTCTCCCAAAAGAAGACGCCGGGGTTGAAATCGTCCGCGCGCGAGTCGAACGACAGGCGACTACCTTCGAGGCTCCCGCACACGGCCCTGATCTTTAATCACGCGCGCAGCCCCGCATTCGCCGCACCTGCCGTCGCGTGGCCCCGGTGCGCGAGCCTGGCTCGCCGCTCTACCCGCATATGGCGCATGCCGTCACAAAGACAATCATGATGGTGCGCGATGCGAGTGCTGGAAGCGTATTAGAAGCTCGAAAAACGGAGAAGGGAACGGTGTGTGTATATTTTAAGCGCCACTTGTATACGGGCTCTATAGGGAGTATTCACTGGCGGCCATAGCTGTGTGAGGAATGCTGAGTGCGTGCTGATGGCGAGTTTCCGCAGTTCTTTGCACTTGCATTCCGCACCATCAAAAGTGCCGGTTTTAGCAGCCTATTGATATGATCTCGTTCTGAGCATGCGCCTAAACAGAACCCACGATATGGCGTCTGGTGAATACTCTATAGACAGTGACTGGATGATACTGGCAGGGAAGTCTGAGCTATTCCACCTCCAGGGCGTGCTTCGAGCGTGCCCGCCAAGTCAAAGCACGGCGGAAGGCACCGAGCGCATGCTGGATGTCGGGAATTCGAGCGGGACTCCCTTCCGTTCTTATGCTGTCGGTTACTAAAGTGTATACCATAAAATAAACATATAAAAACGAGAAACGGAAAGCCATAACGCGGGAGAAGAGACAAAGATGCCGTCCCCGGTCGCTCTACTCCCGTGCATTGTTTAGCGAGCAAAGAGATGAAAGACAGCCTTGTTTCCTGGGGACCTTGCATTGTCCGCCTTTTTTTTTTTGTATGCTCAGTTTATTTTTAAGTTGACAGTGCGGTGGAAGCAACGGGCTTGTCGAACCATTCCTACGTTCATCTTTCGTCACGTGGTCACGTCCCGCCCACACCCACGCGCAGCGAGCGAGGTCACGTGATGAAAGGGAGGCGGCTGATTGGTGCGGCGAGCACGTAGCCCCCGCACTGTCGACTTTGAGGTGCTTGGAGTATAGTGCCCCATAGCGCAGGACACGTTTTGTATGTGTGTGTGTGCTTTGTGTTGTCCTTTTGTACGTTGCTGTCCGGCGTATATGATGACGAAAAACAGGCCTTCGTTGGCATAGCAACAGCCTCGCTTGTCGGACGCAAATGAAGCATGGGAAAGGGTAAAACAAAAGAGGGGCCGGCAATGACGGGCGGAATCGACAAAGAGAAAATTAAGGGTGGGGCTACCGGGTGTATTGAAAACCTGTCCGAGCCCACATTCTGAAAGCATCGCGAGTGAATATCTGCATACTTGCTTCGACTGTTTTGTATCGCGTGATTTCGAAGTAGTGCCGAGTCTATATAATGTGACTATGAAATAATATTTGGGCAGGAATAAATGAGTTTAGATCGATATTTTACAAATCGCAAATCACTAAGCAGAAAATAAACTAGTACACGATTGGTAGAAAGTTAAAAGCCTGGTTTTAGGTATGAATATCTGAAAAAACAGCGGAGTTGTTCTTTCCTCCTTTCCTTTGAAAGCTCGCCGACTTTTCGGCGTGATGCCTCCGCAGAGCCCAGGCCCGTCAGCCGACCTTAGCTGCGCATCGGACGCGAACACTGCGTATGCGTTCGTCAACGATCGATCCGTTGACTAATATTTGGATTCGCGTTCGTGGCCAGGAGGTGCCATTGAGCGATCACCATTATCATGACTTTCTGGTGCACTGCGGGTTTCAAGGTGTGTCATGAGACAGCGGTGGAGGCTTAGAGTCGACTCGTGTTTCGGCGAGGATACCACGTCACGACCACGTGACTTCACCGTTTCGCTTTTGAGTTGAGGGTTAAGATAAGACCGGAAGAGTTGAAAAATCCCTTCATGATTCCTTTGAGGATAACTCCGGTCAAAAGTCGAACAAATAAAAAACTGATATCAATTTACGGAAACTAAATGCGAGCACTGACAAAATGCAACACTAATAGGAAACCGCATTCATCCCCAAAAACCGAAATTAAAAAGGCTGCCACCAGACTATCAGCGGGCATTCAGCGGGTTGGCTGTTTCTCGAGCAACCTTGCGCCCTGACGTCATACAGGTCTCATTCGTACCTACGGCCGAGTTCGTCAATTGCCATTCAGCGGACGGTTTCTGTTTTCTTACCGTTACGTTTTAGCGGTCGTCTTTTGCAAGTGCTCCTCACCGATCGCGTACGAAGATTATTGAGCCTATCCTCGCTCAGGCTCGTCGTGGTCCCTAAGGTGGCATTCCCTGGCGGCCATAGTTTACACTCCGTTCAATCTAAAGGTTGGTTCACGCAGGGGCTTTTGCTTACGATGTCTTATGTTACGTGAGGAGTCACAGGGACATTGGTGTTTTGTATGTCGCGTGCGAAGCCACCTCATTGAACCGGTCGCCACGCTTTATTCGAAGCACGGAAGTCCGTCGCCGCGACGTAAGCGGTCGTCAGCGGTCCTACTGTAGCGTAACGTCGAAAACGCCCTGTGTGAACGGACCATTTAAGCTGAGACTGCAGCCAATGGCACAAGCACGAGAGCTCGAGGTCGCTGCTTTGAAGCGTTCTCCCGCAAAACGAGCGCTCGCGCTGGAAATGCGTGTCTGAATGTCAGGGGCGCGGGCTTGCTCGCGCTTGTAGCATTGGCTCCAGTTTCAGCTTAAAGGTGAACAGAGATAGTCCGTCCCTGCTCAGCGTGAGCTTACAATTAGCTTCCACAAGGCTTCTGCAACGTGCGTTGCATTCCACCGAAATTTTGATCTTCTCAGAAGTTGGGACTTCTTCTGAGCCTGCGTTCATCGGGACAAAATCGCTTTTCGGCCGGCAAACTTTATTATTGCGTATTAATATTTGCTACAGATGTTTAATATCTACGATACAAAGCAGTAAAACAGCCGTAGCGTCTTACCCGACTGATCGGAACTGCTCTTGAGACTAAGCCAGTCGTACGCATTGCGCTACGGAGAAACGAGATTTCCGTCACACGATGGCCACGCAGCTGATCACCAGAGTTGCCATCATGCTCGAGCCAATAGTTTCGGTTTCGCCGTTGACTTTCGAAACAAAACTTTGAGATAGAATATCTACAAAACTACACTAGGCATCCAGAAAAAAAATACCCCTGGTCATTTAGGGACACTTCCTGCACTAAAATATGTCGTAACCCTAAAATTGAGCAAATGTCCCTTATCCTTCAAAAAGAAGCTGAAGAGGTTCTTTTTAAAAAAGAAATGAGTAAGATGTCAATCTAGGGTGTTTTTACCTCGACAATTTGAATATCACGTCCGTTTTCTCCGAAGATGTAATTAAACGCGAGAAAACAGAGAAAAACACCTCCGACCAGTCGTTACGTCATAAAGAGATCTTTCGGCCGCCAAGCGCGTGTCGTTCGTGCGAGCAGCCCGTGCAATTGCAAGCCTGCCAGGCATATTCCCCCGCACCGACACCGATCGTGACGCGAGGTTTGGGGAACCGTTTTGCACGTCCGATACGGTAACGATGGGCCCACCGATACAAACTGCGCATGCGCTACCGCAAGAAGACTCGCGCATGCGCAGTTCGTACCGGAGGGCCCATCGTACCGTATCGGATGTGCAAAACGGTTCCCTAAAACTCCGTATTACCAGTGCAGCCGCAGCTTGACAGTACCCGTCACATGCGTCATGGAAAAAAACGTCTACGGACACGTTCGAAGGAAACAAGCTTCAGAACATCCTTGAGACGAGTCCGTAAGTACTTCTGTCGTCAAGATTATTGCGAACACCGTCTCATTTGAGCAACAAACGCGCGGCGTAAATAATAAAAAAAGTCATTGCGCATTTTTATTGTTTTATTTATCGCCTCGCAATAGGAGTATTATTGGACGCCATATTTGTAGGTGCTTTTAAAGCGCATGCTCAGAGCGAAGTCACATTAATAGGCTGCTAAGACCGGCACCCTTGATGGTGCGGAATGCACGCTGAAAAAAAACTCTGGAAGCTCGCCGCCAGCACGCGCTCAGCAGTCGCGCATTTAGCTATGGCCGCCAGTGAATACTCCCTATACAGCGGCGTACTATTGTACTTCAGATGTAAGAAGCTATACGCATCTCTGGAACCCTCCTTCTGATCCGTGCATCGGGAAAAATAAAAATTGGCGAATCAATAAGGACCGGCAAGGCGGCGAGCTGTGTCGCCCTATTCCCGAGATCACGTTATCGGCCCTATCCCTCGGCGTCGGGGGACCTCCTCTGGGTCCCCGGTGAGCTCAGAATCCTGCGGATTTGAACTCCGCGGTCCACAGGCGGGCGGACCGAGTAATCGTGTAAGGCCTAATGAGTCAACAGGCAGCGCCGGCTACGGGCCGTGCCTCCGGGCAGTGGCGGAGACCCCCGCCAGAGCCCCGCGGGCGATTCCATTCTTCCCGGAGAGACAACCCCGTGGGACTACACGAGAACAGGAAGCGCAGATACACACGTAAAACAAAATCGGAAAGACGGGAGGCGCCCTCTGTTGCTGAGTCAGCGGAACGACGGATAGCAGACGTCAGCAGCCGCGTTGCATTGGCAGTTCGGAAAATGAGGTAGATCAAAGGAGCTGGGTTGCCGAGCTTTTTTTTGCCCTTAGTTGCTCGGGCTTCTCGGTTCTTGTCAGAATTGCTGCATTGTGAATAAAGCTTAACGATAGAACCTTTTCAAAAGAGCGCGCCATCTATACATCAATCTCACCGCAACTTCGCAGACGTCAAGGGCTACGGTCA
Organism: Ixodes ricinus; assembly: GCA_037355805.1. Classification (NCBI taxonomy): domain Eukaryota; kingdom Metazoa; phylum Arthropoda; class Arachnida; order Ixodida; family Ixodidae; genus Ixodes; species Ixodes ricinus. Next base: position 19,775 of record JAZHYW010067521.1, on the reverse strand, counting down.
GAGTGAGCCAATCAGCGTGTCGGATGGAGACACGTGACTAAACTTCATCTCCCCAAGTGTGCTCAGTGCTGTCAAAGGCTACGGGCGGAAGAGAGAAGAAAGCCGCTTTCGTACGAACTTTCGAGTGACAGGCTAATCTCCGTGAGAAATCTCCTTCTGTTCTTCTCCAACAGCTTGGTTGCCGCTGTCGCCCCCATACCTTTAGTAAGGGCTGTCACGTGCTTCGCATCCGCTGCTCTGATTGGCTCGCGGGAACCGTAGCATTCGCTCTATGCCAAGTTACGACGAAACAAAGTACATATTGCAGCTGCTGCGCCGATTATTCGAGACGCCGCCATTGTTTAGGCACGCTTTCCGATCACGTATTGGACACGAAGACTACGTAAGGGTTCGGCGACTGGATGCCCCGGAACGCGTTTCCGACTAGTGTGTGTTTAGTCTCCTACCCCGCTGATACATCAAAAGTGGTTCCCAAAGTAACTACAAATGGCGTCAAAAAAAAAAAAAGCCTGAGTGTCACGCTGTTGGATATTGCGATCCTGGCGGTTGGCACCAAACGTATTTTAAAAATACCCACCAAATGCAAGTGTCGCTGTCGTGGCCACGTCCCAACTCCTGGCAGCCGAAGCTTCCGTGGTCTGTTGAGCTGGGAGCCACCTGCAGCGGAACAGACGTCTGCCATATTCACCACCGCTGGCGTATGAAACTGCCAGAATCGCGACCGACGCCAGGATCGCGACACTTTTATGATGTCATTAGGATGCGGTAGATGCACCAGTCGGAGACGCGTCCCAGGCACCATATCACACGATTGGCGCCAAAGAAATGGCGACCACCAATGTTGCTCGATGTTTTTTGTCTTTTTTTATGTTCCATAGGCACTAAGATTGTAGCTATATGATTAAAAAATAAAAATAAAACTTAGAGGACGCATAAGCTTGACCTTTAAGCGTGGAACGCGATACCAAAACATGAACATGTAAACTACCGCTCTTTCCCAAGCCGCGCAAGTGTGCGCTGCGTGGCCGGATTCCTTTTCCGGCCACCGTCGTGAACGGACGAGGGATGACGAGCTCCGCTAGGACCGGATTCAGCGGCCCTACCGGGCCGTGGTATCAGAAGGACGATGATCAACAGATTACCAGATTATTCTTCCGGCTCCGCCTACTGGACCTGCGGTGCTCAAGACCGTTTTTCTTCACGCCGATGTGAGAGGCCGCCCGTACTGCGTAAAGATTTCCGTAACGCCCTGAATCATCTGGAGCTGCTTCCCGAGGTTGTCGCCTCGAGGGCGCACCAGATGAACCACGTCTGGGCCGTCACCCTCAAATCACCCGAGGGTAAACGGAAGACTCTGGCGGCGGGCGACCTCGTCGTCAAGGAACGGCGTTGAATCGTCGTCGACCCGGGTGACCGAGCGGTACGCATCACGCTGCATTGGCTGCTCCACCATATCCCGTACGACGAGGTGAGGGAGGAGCTTGCTCCTTAAGGCAAGGTGACAGAGGTCGCAGCGGAAGTGGCGAGTGCAGGGTTTCCTGAAATGCGGGTCAATGACGCGCACTGCCGCTATTCGGCTGAAGCCTGGGCTCACTCCGGAGGACCTGCCGCACCAGCTGCGTCTCGCCGTAGGGCTGGCCCTCGTCGTCTCACCGGGTAGGTCTCCGCTCTGCCTGCGCTGCCAACGCACTGGTCACATCCGCCGTGATTGCCACGTGCAAAAGTGTGGTGCCTGCCACCGTTTTGGTCATGACGCCGATCACTGTGTCAAGACCTACGCTACGGCCACGGGGTCCGGAAGAAACGAGGCAAACGCCGAACTTCTTATGGACGAGGTGGAAGCAGAGGACGAAACGAAGGAAGCGGTTTCCGCCAACGCATCGTCTGCGGCCAAGCCTGTGGACGGCGACCGAGTTGCGACTGACCCATCGCCGTGGCCGGCGGAGCCTCCGTCGGCTGCCGCGTCTACGGAGCAGAAAGCTGCTGCGAAGGCGTGCGACGGGGAGACGACGGCACGAGAGGACAAAGCGACCCCAAGAAGCGAGGAGCCGCCAGTTGCGAATGACGAGCAGAAGGACAGCGAGGAACACATGGCCGACGCCAGCACGTTGGCCACGAAGCGACCATGTGAGTGGGACTCGGACGAGCCCAAAGTCGGGGCTGAATCGGGTCCGGTAAAGCCACCACTAAGCAAGCGGCCGCTAAAGAGAAAGATGTTGCGACCGTCGGCGAAAACTGAGCCTGAACCGGGAAGCTCGGACAAACCTGCTGGTTAAAGCAGGTCGCGCGACGGTTCCCGGTGCAGGTCTCGGGCAAGGTGAATCACTGAGCTGCGGGGTCGTCAAACCTTGTCGAAATGTTCAAGGTAGCGACGCTGAATGTTCGCGGGTTCAACTCGCGGTGCAAACAGTATCAGGTTAAGCGGCTCCTATTCGATAATGCAATTGACGTCCTCGCGGTTCAGGAGACTAAAGTTGAACGCGTGGAAGAGACGACTGGGGTACTGACGTTTTTCTTAAGTTACTTTGAGGTCTGCGTGTCGCACGCTAACGAAGCGTCCGGGGGTGTGCGCTGTTTTTAAGGAAATCTTTAAATGCGCGAGTGGAAAGTGTTCTATCTGACAGTGACGGTAAAATTGTATTTTGTGCCTGCATGTAACATCCGAAATGTTTAGTATAGGATAATTAATGTGTACGCGCCGAATGACCGTAAGTGTAGGAAAGTGTTTTTCGAGACTATTCGTTCTTACTTAGAATGCGAAAGGAAGGTAGTCCTGTTGGGAGACTTCAATTGCGTTTGTGACCCGACAGATCGGTCCAGTCGAATACCACGAAGTGATAGTAGCGCGAAATATTTAAAAGAAATGACAACACAGTTATGTTTTCAGGATGTCGCTAACTCCCAAAGAACTACCGCCAGTTTGCGCTTTACGCATTTTCAGTCAGCGAGTCATGCTCGCCTTTACAGAGTCTACGTTTCAATCGAACTATTGACCGGGTATGACGACTACCAGGTGTTGCAAGTTTTCTTTTCGGATCATGCGTTAGTTTCGTTTGTTATCGATGGGCAATTTAAAAAGCCAAAGTTTCAGTGGGATCTGTGGAAATTTAACGATACCCTTCTCGAGGATGAGGTTTTCAATGATAGTGTACAGAAACTGATAAATACGATGAAAGTGCGATTAAAAAACGAGATTGGTTTAAATGTGAACTGAAATTCCGGGCAGTAGAGCGCTCCAGTCAGCTAACGTATTGGAAAAGAACCGAGGAAAAGCTTCTCCTCGACGATCTTCAGAAGGTTTGCAAACTCGAAAGCGAAAATCCGGGACGGTTTGCGGACGATCTTCAGTTAGTAAAGGATACTATTGCGGAGCATGAAACAGAGAAGTATAGAGGAGCCCTTGTCCGCGCTCGTGCCGAGAAATACATACTGGGTGAGCGGCCAACAAAAAGGGCTTTAAGTGCTGAGTCAAGACACACGAAAATGAAAAAAAAAATAGTTGAAATAGAATACGGTGGCTATACGAGTAGTTGTCCAGACGTTATTCAGAAAGCATTCGTGGAAATATTACAGCCAACTGCTCCAGAGGAAGGAACATCGGAATGACACACAGCTTCAAGATTATCTGGCGGTTATGCCTCGCTTAAATGACGAGATAAAAGAAAGACTAGAAGAGTCGATAAGCGTGAAAGAAATTGAGAGTGCCATCGACGATCTGCCGATGAAAAAGTCTCCTGGACCTGACGATCTGGCTGCGGCAATATATAAGAAATATAAAAACGTCGTCGCTGGGTTCTTTCACTCAGTTGTACTTGAAGCACATGACAAGAACAGGTTGCCACCCTCATTTTTGAACACACATACTGTCCTAATTCCAAAAAGCGATAATGACCAATTGCTTAAAAACGTTGAAAACTATAGGCCAATAGCGCTCAGCAACGTGGATTACAAAGTATTAATGAAAATTTTAGCAATGAGATTACAGAATGTTATTTGTGAAATAGTCGGAGATCACCAAACCTGTGGAATTAGAGGCAGATTCATTCTAACCAACATTCACATCGTAAGAAGTTTATTAGAATTGTGTGATGAGGATCTGGATCAACTGGCTATGCTCCAGATCGACCTGGAGAAATCTTTCGATCGCGTGCAACACTATGTTTTGTATAAAATATTGGAACATGTAAATGTGGGAGAATTGATTTTACGTTTCGTTAAAATGGCTTATACCGGTTGTACAACTCAGCTCATAGTTAACGGAAAACCAACTACGTACATTAATGTAATGTCTTCTGTGAAACAAGGTTGTCCATTATCGCCCTTATTGTTTAGTATTTATTTAGAGGCCTTTTGTAGAAATGTATTTAAAAATAGGTTTATTAGAGGTTTTACGCTGCAGTGTACAGAGATCAAGCTGCTGTCGTATGCAGACGATATTGCTTTATTTTGTAAGGATAAGAAAGTATAGTAGAAGCCGTGAGGGAGGTAAAACATTTTGTGAACTAACAGGTGCTGTGGTCGATTGGGATAAGTGTTGCGGTCTTGGGCATGGTACTTGGGACATGAAACCTGATATTTTCGAAGGTATTTCATTTACGCCAACTCCATCTAAGTACTTAGAGTTCCGCTGCAGCACTATAAAAATCAAATGAGTACTGGGCATCTGTTGTTGAGGATACGCGCGAGAAGACTGGTAAGTGGGGCGTCTGGGAATCGTCTATATTTTCACGAGCTACTGTTTGCAATGTTTTTTTAATTGCTAAATTCTGGTATGTGCATTCAAGTTTTGGCGTGTGCCAGAGTCAATGTACAGTAAGTCTGCATCGTGTCTTTGCTGTCTTTCATCTGGCGGTTCGGGATGGAAAAGAGCTCGCCGCGACAATCTGTTTTACCGCGTCAGCTAAAGGTGGGCTGTCATTGTCGCATGTCTTTGTCAAACAAGTTGTCTCACGTTTGTATGTTCTTTCTGGAACTCAAGCCACTCTTATTTCTTCGTGCCATAATCCAGACCAGGTTGTCCGAAGAGATCCCTTCGTTTGTCTGTTTCTTCTAGCTGTCATAAGCAAGGCAAGATTGGTAGTTATCTTCGTGAAGTGATTGACGCGTTTCATTTCCTGTCTGTGCGTTTTTCTCTAGAGTATCTGTCAACATGTCAAACGAAAGCGTTTACCGAGAGGCATTATTGAAACCGTTTTTCCTGTTCCTATATACCGGTCAGTGTTCCTTGCAGGCCCAGGGCATGATGTTTTATCACGTGTTAAAAAAATGTCAATTCCACCTTCCATAAAAACTTTTTCTTTAAGCTGCACACTAGGTACACTTCCCGTAAAAACTTGGCTCCATGAGAAAAATATATTCGTTCCGTGGGGTGTTCACTGTTTTCTATGCAAAGGCACCGGAGACAATAGAGCATGTATTTTTAGATTGCTGGGACGCTTTCCTGTTCTTGGATGTCCTCAAACGAAGTAATAAAAAAGACTTACCGATAACACCTCACGGAATTCGGTTCCTCCCCGTAGAAAAACAGGCTGAACTTTCTGCTGATTTTGTCGTGATCCTGGGCTTGTACGCAATATGGCGATGGAAAATGGCTGTGCGTAATGCTCAAGTGGATGCGCGCCCTGTAAGAATGTATTTTATAGAAACTGTACGCCGTGCAAAAGCTGTGTATGTCACATTGGTTTGCCCGCCTGACTGGGCATTCATAATGCATGTTCTGGAGCATTCAATATGGATTCTCCAGAACTCTGGTACATTTCTGTCGAGTGCAGGGTTACGCCTCGTTTTTAGTGAGGAAGTGTCTCTGAATTGCAATGTGCGATTTCAATTTTTTCTTCTTCTATACCTCGTGTAGTTTTTGTAGATATCTTAGCTCAAAGGTTTGTTTCGGGGTGTTTGCGGCAAAACCGAAACTATACCGGTTCGAGCCTGATGGCAAACCCTTGTGATTGGCTGCATGGACATCGCGAGACGCGAAGTTCATACCGTGGTACCACCAAAACGTTCCACTGGCCTAGTCGCCAGAGAAGTTCCTGATCAGTGAGGTAGAGATGTTACGGGATTTTTTCGCGGCTTCGCTCGGTAGATATCAGACATCCGTAGCAAATATTAAGACACGTTCGTAAACTTGCCGCCCGAAAAGCGAATTGGCCGCAATGAACGCAAGCTCAGCGCAGGATCAAAACCACCCCACTTGGAATCTAAAGAAAAATGGTTTGTGGTTAGGTTTAGTAATGGTGGCATAAATTTCCGTAGAACTACAGCCGCAGCTGAAGAAACGTCCACGGGCTCCTGCCGCACGACGATGTCGGGTGCGCAAGAAGCGAATGCCCGTGGCTCGGAGTCCGGCAGAGACAACGTTACTAAAACACTCGGTTGGGAAACTCATCCTTGAAACCTGGACCGCTGGCGTTCATCGAGACTAAACTAAAGACCCTAGATAAGAGCTTCCTACAATTAGCGACATTTTTTTGGATCGCCGACTGCGTGATGGAGCAGGTTTTAGGATGCGAATGGCGGCGCACAGCAGAGGTTTGAACTGAATGCCGCCATTTTGTTCCAGTGGAATGTGCTTTGTCATTAGTATTGGTTTTCGTTACCTGTAAAAGAAGTATCAAGGGACTTTACATTAAATACAATAACAGCGCCACCTCTTTAGCGACGAGTCAAACCGTAAAGGCAGTGACTATTTCGACGTCCACCGTCGAAATAGGGGATCGGTGGCCGAGTGGGCTGTACAGCGCACACCAGCTCGCAGCATGGGGAGCGAAAGCTCGCTCGGCAGAACCCAGGGATCCTGGGTTCAATCCCCACCCTGCCCGTCTCGATCTGGAAGAGCATTCACACCGGAGTGCGGTCGTGTATCACTACTGCGTGGTCATACCCACGCACCAACTTCCTTTTACCGCATTCTAGAGCTACGCTTTGCTAGCGGGAGCTCGTGCCGTCACTTCGATGCAAAGATTGAGCTAACTTAGTCCGCTGGGCCAACACCACCTAGACAGAAGGCCTTCCCGAGGCCTCTTCTCCCTCTATGAATCTTCATCAGAGTCGGATCGCGCCAACTCGGCTATTCGGCCCGAGCCAGACCTTCGACGCGCTGATTGGACGCGAGCCCCGGCCGAACACTGACGCAGCACTCGTGCCCAATCTCACGCCTCGATCGATCTGACTGGGATGACGCGTGCGGAGGCCTTCTGTCTTGGTGGTGTTGGCTCGGCCCGCTTTCCGCAGCGTCTGATCTACTAAAACTTTCTAATCAGGAGTTTTAGTAGATCGTTTACAAAGGCCCGCTACCGTTACAGGCGCGCGCTTTAGCGCATGCGTCGAAGTGGCAGCGCCAGCTCCCCGCTACAAAGAGCGTGGCATGAAAACGCGATATACTAAACCTCTTTAATACTCTTGGTGTGCGATCGCTAGGGGCACTTACAAACTACAGTCGCTAAAGCATAACATAACAAGCAGAAATCGTGCGCTTCGAAGGCTGAAAAACGTGTTGTTTTCCGCTCCTGACCAACTGTCAAGGTTGGGAAGAGCCGCCAATCCCTCAGCGGCAAACGTTATGTGGGCCAAACGGGCCGCTGATCTTAATGACAGGCAAATACCCCATTCACACGATCGTAAAGGTCTCTTTAGCCTAAGGAGAGCTCGTGGTCGGCGGCGAAACAGTTTGCGATTCTCCGCACGTGGCTTGAGCTCGCGACCTAAGAGCGCTGGTTGATTCGCCGATTGCAAAGGGACCTATGTTAGAGGTACCTTAATTTATGCTAGCCGTGTCAACGGGGTATAAGAGAACAAGCTTGAAATGCGTCCTCGGTGATATATGGTCACCTTGGTATTCATTGCTATGACTGCCGTTGCGTGCCCGAGTTTAAAAGATGGGAGGTTATAAAACGTCACCGTGACCAGCTGACTCGTGAAATTCTTGAGGCCGTAGAAATAGCAAGATTAGGTGGTGCCTGTGTCAGCCGTCTTTCAATCGCCCTCTCAAGAAAAGAGATCGCTTTCCTTGTACCATGACTCTATTGTGTTGCGCGCTTTATCGTTTCTAAGGCTTTTTTTACGTTTTTAAAAGTATATGTTTTAAGAGGCTGCTCCTTTCTTTCTTCTTTACTTCGTTTGTTCTTGACTGCGCTGACATATAAAACGCGGTTTGGATCAATAAAACTTACTTGTGAGTGAGTTCTGCGTTTTTGTCTTTATGTGGTCCCCCGTCCTTTGCGCTGTTTTAATTGTCAAATATGCTATACGAACTAGCCCAATTCTTCAACTTTAGCATATAAATAACACGTGGTGGAAGAAATGGCAGTACAAACAAGTAACCTCCTTGAGCACGAACATGACGTTGGGGCACAAGGTTGCTTGAAAAATATCCAACCCTCTGAATGCCCAACGAGAAGCTGGCGATAGCATTTTTAATATCAGTTTTAGAGTGGATCACATTTTTCATTGATGCAATATTTTGGCAGTGCTCGTATTTAGTCTCCGTAAATTGATATCAGTCATTTACTGTCATTAAACGTTTGACCTGAGTTAACCCTTTAACAAATTAAACAACACGCCCTGAGAAGTGCAGAAAGTTCTTTTTGTGAATACATTTACAGACTATGTAAACTCTACAGGACCTTTAGTATTCTAACGTACAGTAGGTGAGATCCACACATCGTGGTTGAGGTGGTTGGTGCTGAGCGCTGGCTGGCGGGGAGTTCTCAACACGCTCTCGGAACATCTGCGTTTCACGCTGCAAGCTATGGCTTACGGCGTAAAAGAAAGAAGACACCGGACAGGGCGCATCCTGCCCTGTGTGCCACCCTACTTATTGTTCTGTTATAACGCGATAGGGTTAAGGAGCTCGTGGTCATGCCGGCCTCGGTGGCTTGGCAGAAAAGCCGACCCGACGCCCGTGTGCCAGAAAAGCTGCCGTGACCCAAAAATCCTGATTGGTCGATGGGGGTCATGACGTCAGAGACACATGTCCTAGGCACGTCTGTCTAAAGAACCGTACCGTTTCCATCCGTCGCGGAGGAGCGGAAAGTTTCCGTCCGTCGCCGAGTCCGCCCAGTGGCTCCGCGATCCTGCCATCATCGTTCGCTTGCGATGAATGCGTACCCCGCCTCGGGGCCGCCGTAGGTCGCCGGGAGAGAACACGTGTGCGATAGATGCTGTGCCATCTACCCGTGTGGGGCGCTCTTCTGAGTCGTCGTCTTATACGAGTGCGGATGCCGCATCTACATCTGCTCCTGCTCGCGGCGACAGGGTCGGCCACGTAAGACTGAAGCCGAGAAGGCGGAGGCGAAGGCTAGCATGCAGAGGCAATGCGCCACACGCGGGCCGAGGATTCGACTCGCGTTTCACACTTTTTTCTTTTTTTTGGTTTATGTTCTTTTTGGAATCAGAACAAGCTAGTCCAAGTAGGCTTAACAAAGTGCAGGGCAGTGAGTGCAATCATCACCAAATTACGATGCGTGTTTTAAGCTAAGCTGCACCTGTAAATCGAACACGGCTGCGTGCACCGAGTGCAGCTGATGCAGATAAATCAAACGAGCCTATGGTTTATGGTCCATGTCATGGACCTTGGACTTACGACATGGACCATGAGTTTATGACAGACGATAAGCAAAAGCTCGTTCTGAGCATGCACAGTGAACAAGGTGCTCAAACATGAGTGTCCTGTGGTACTTAAGTGGAATACGACGCGACTAAGAGAGTCAGGTTGTTGTTTAGAGCGGTTTTTTGAGTGACCCACAAACAGTTCGACGCCTTCTTAGTGGTACACATCTTAATGTCGATTATAATTGTTCAGACACGATAAAAAATGGAAAGTTAGTTCAAAACTATGGTAGTAACACGCTTTCTAAATTTACGTTCTTCATCAAAACTATCCAGGCTAACATTACCACATAATTTATTCTGAATTATTATACCTCAATTGAGAGCGTGACATGGCCGGTTGAGGCGTGATATAAATCAGATAGATAAAACAAAGAATAAAGTCTGCCAGACATTCGAGGAACAAGTACACGTGACTTAGTAGCGCCGGTGAATAAATCATACCATTTTTAATCTTGTACAGAAACATCAATCCACGCGGAACATACTCCTGTTGCTGCAACGTGTCCAATTTCACAGAGGTCAGAAATCCTTTCGTAACTGTAAAAATAATTTGGTCGACAAAAACTGATCGAACAATCGTGGCACCCGAAGATCGCGTACCTCGGGCCCCAACCCGGGACAATGTTTTCATTTACGACAGTGTGAACTGAGTGATTCAATTCATGATGATGATGATGGCGATGCTGATGATGATAATGGCAATTCAATTACGATGAAGCGCAGCGGATGCGTCGAACCTTCTCAGCCGATCCAGTGCTGTAAGCGTGTCACGTGACTGTGCGCCCTCGCGCGTCACGTGACCCGAAGGTCACGTGACATTCACACGACACTGGATTGGCTACGGCTGAGTAGCCTTCGCTGAGCAACATCGTAAGGCGAAACGGACTCAAAGCCGCTTGCTTTGAGGTCTACCCACTATCCTTCAATCAGAACCAATCAGAGCTCGGCGTTCTGACGTCACCACGACTCCCGCCAAAGAAGCAGACGAACTTGCTCTCCGCACAGACCAACACGCCGTCATCAAACAAGCCAGCGTTAACCCACACCAGGTGTCGGCAAACGCTGAAACCAAATTCGAATAAAGTAAACGCGTACGCAAATTCGCCTTGCGGCGGACAACAGCGCCCCAACAGTGCCGTGACGTAACAAAGTCGAGTCTGTGTATAGCTGGGCCCCACGTGAAAGGGGCTTGACAAAAGCAGACGACACCTACCGCGACGGCAACGCATCAAACACACCAGCCAAAAGGGACGGGGAGAATGCGCACTTCGAGAGTTTGGAAGTGAGGCCGAGCAGAGTTCGACAAGCTGTAGCATCGCCGTATATACACAATCAGACGTGGGTAATCAGAGTTGCATTCGAACGAACGGGCGTCAGAGTTAGGCCTATTATCGGAACCAGTGGCCCGGAACCGTCCGAGCGGAAGTCGGGAACAACGGGCGCGTCGTACCGTGCCGCTCAGACCGTTTTGGTCGATGGCAGCAGCGCTTGGTAGGTATGCCAGCCTCGGACAATTGTCGGTTCCATTGTACCGGAGTGCGAGGAAAATCGAACAAGGGGGAGAGGTGGGGAGAGACAAGGAAGGAATAGAGAGAGAGAGAGAGAGAGGCAGACAAAGAGAGGGGCACGTCAAGCTGTACATGTGTAGTCGTAGACAATGCAAACTGAAACGACCGAGCAACGACCGAAATATATCGATGGCACTGCCTCAACACGAGATGTTGAAAAAAAAAAAGGAATGCCGTATTTTATGGCCCTGGTAAATGAACTATACATCGCAGAAAGCACAAACTCCGTGAGAATCCGACGCTAGCGCTTGGGATAGAACGCGAAAGTTTGAGAACATGACGTTGTCTGAATCGAAAGTGAATTGAGATAATTAATTAAAATTACTCTATGAGCCGACGTCCACCTAAGCCTAATATCGTCAAAAAAAATCACATCGTGGGCACCTCTAACATCGATTCCACGCGAAAAAATACTTGTTAGTAAGGAAGAAACAAATATCCACTTTCTTGCTTATAATCGTTTTCTTTTTTCTTTCTTTTTTACGAATATAAATTTTGCAAGCGTTTACAATGTCAGTTCTTGATTTAACCATATTAGGCATAGGCGGACGACGTCACGTATAAACATTTAGCGTTTTTTCTCGATTATCTTGTGATCCAGGGAATGTCGTGTTCTCAAACGTTCGCGTTCTTATTCCAACCACTAGCGTCCCATTCTCACGGAGTTTCAGCTTTCTGCGATGCATAGTTTATTCACCCGGGACGAAAAACACGCTTCTCTTTCTTCGGTAACTCCCTGTATACTCCTTTTCACGTTAAGGCCGAACGCAGACGACGCTCCCATCCAATGTAGTCAATCCAGCAGCACAAAAAGTGCACTGTCATTGCACTTGTCGTTGGCTTTGTGCGTTTCTATCGCCTTTTAAACCTATCACACGGAAAACAATTTATTTTTTGATAGAACACGATAATATTTTGTTGAATGAAGCAAATGAATATATAACACATGTTAATTTGTACAAATAATATCGAAATGATATTAAATAAAAATAGCTCCATTTGAGCTTCCTGGTGATATCAAGGCAATTAAAATATTTTCAATGTTCCTCACGTAGGAACTTGCAAAACTTTGCCGAAAATGACCAAAGGGAGATTGTTAGACATTTTATTTTATTATTTGAAAATACAAGCTTTTCTTTTTATTTTATTTAACATAATGAAATCTATTTTCGAAGTGTCAGAGAAGCGTCGCAGTGCATTTCTTGAGAGGTGACAAAATAGGAAGTGGTCAAACTTGTGATCCTCGGCGGGTGCGAGAATTGTTAGTTCTGGCCTCGGCCGCTTCAGTGGTAAAATAACATAGAAAACAAAACCCGTCAAGCTTGCCATTTGCGTTTTCTTTCATTTTAAGAATCAAACCAAAAATCATATATTTATAATAGAAATTAAAATATTGACCCAGAAATTGTGCTTGAATTGAGATGAAAACATCCAGATACTTTTTGCACCTTGATGGCAATATGGTATGCATGTGCAAAGGCGCGGCGAAGTATCGAGTATCGTTATCGGAGATATCGGAGCGATCTACTCAAACTACCGAACTTAGTCGGCAACTGAAAAAGTGCAGTTGTCTGTAGGCACAACTTTTATCTTGGCACTTTAATTTAATCAATTTGCAGCGCCTTTCTACGAAACAGAATTTTTAGACAAAACCTGGAGACTGGGAAAAAACGACGCACGACACAACAAACAAAATCTTTTTTTGTTTCCAGTCTCGGGTTTTTGTTTTAAAATATGTTCACCCATTTCCAGCTAGTTCGAGCCCTAGTTTTTTGTTCATTGGAGCAGTATTTTCTAGTCGCTTTTTAATTGTCCAGTCGTCCAGTCGCTTTTCATTTGTTATCGTATTGATCAGATAAGTCAATCGCCAAGCGTCGCTACCTTTTTAGCCGACGTCCTTTTGAACTTATGTCTTGAAAGAGATGGCCTGCCAAACGTCTATGCCGCGCAATTTTTTTTCGTAAACGAAAAGTTAGCAAGTTGAGCCGCAAGATTTTTTCTCACTTCATGATGTCTTGCATAAAAACTTGTAGAAGTAACTGCACCGCTGATCAGAAGCCCCCGTCAGAGAATAAAAGCCACCTAGCTTGGTACCCTCCGACAGATGAGCTGACTCAGCTGAGCCAACTAGGCAACACTGGCGCCACGTGACCCGGGTGAGAGCACGCGGCGAACGTGCAACTTGCAGAGGGGACTAGACGGAACATCGGTGCCACGAGCCATACCACAGTTCCTCGGCCACGCGAATCGGTGTCGCCATCTAGGGTCAAATTTTAGGCTTCTTCAAGATGGCCGCCGTGGGACCTCAGCTTTAATATGATCTGGAGGCCCGAGTGCGCACCAAGCCGTGTCCGAACGGTCAAGGGTTCACCAGGCGACCGCTCTCCGCTCCCGGCGTCGACCTCCACAACGGCGCGTCCGACTCCGGAGCGTTGCGGCGTTCATGTTAGCAGACAACCTCCGAAAGATGGCGTCTCCAGTTGCTGGCTTCAGACTCTGCGCTCGAGTGTCCATCTATATTGAAGACGCTTCGTTGCCATGGTGACGTTGACCGTAGCCATGGAGGTAGGAAGCTTCTGGAGGCCACATTACGTCACCAGACGAAAAGCCGGGGCAGACTTCCGATCTGGAGGGACACTCCCAACCATGACCAAAGCCAAAAGACGCTATTGGACAGACTTGGGCAGCCTTGGACGCTATTGGACGGACCTGACTCCCTCGGAGAGTTCCCACCGACCGTAACCTCTACTGCCGGGACCACTTGGGATTTTCTCGTTTGGCTGGTTTGAGCTAGTGTGTCGCCTACTCCCTCAATTGAAGGGGCAATGCAACGATTTGCAAACTTTGGTCAATTAATTACAGGAATTAGACTGAGTCACCCATAAAATTACGAAGAGCAGAAAACAATTTTTTTCTCTTTGCTTCCGCTAGTTTTAACTAAAAAATTTAAAAGCAAATTAAACAAATCGAAGTTGGTGGTACTCCTCACTTCAGGCCTTTTTCCGAGAAAGGTGAACAGTGACTTCACTGGGAGCACCAGTGACGTCACTGCGTAGGACGTCACAGCGGTGCTCTATTGAAGCCGAATCGTAGTGACGTCCACTGTGATTCGGCCACCAATGGTGCACCGCACCCGCTTAGCATCCTTGACGGTCCCGGCGAGCGATCGAGAGAAAAAAGTTTCGCCACGGGAACGATGTGGAGGACAGCGGCGAAAGGAAGAACGGTTTGGTTGACTTCCGTTAGGTGGCGCAACAAACACTTGAGTACTTTTAATGACGCGACACTGTGGCTGTCATAACCGACACACGCGGTCGCAAACAAAATTTTAAAAAGCGTTTTTTTTTCTATTATGCAGCGGAATTGCAAAATTTCGGAAGAAAGCTGGCGCGTTTTCTCTCGTATGTGCCAGAATGAACAATATATCAAAAAATACAAGCTGCAAATCCTTTTAACGTTAAAATCACCGCACTAGCCGCCCCTTTAAATCTAGGCTCTCCACTCTTTCCCAATACCTGTACCAATCGCCCGTTCGTTTAAACGGATAGAGCGAAGAAGAATAAAAGAAGGAGGGAGAGGAGGAGGCACGTTTTCCAAGATGGCGGGCGCTCGTCCACGCGTGCCAGATGCACAGGGTGTCGCCCCCGCGCTGTTAATTAGGTGTTCTGGAAACAAAATCGGGCGTTGGAAGCGAGCCCCGGGTTTCCTTTTCCCAGCTCATTAGTCTAATTAGGGAGCCGAGGTGGCGGACTGCGTGCCTCTTCCGATGGATCCCCGACGCTCTCTCGTGCCCGGCCTCGGGAAATGATGGTCTCCCGTTCTCTCTCGCTCTCTAAGCGGACATGCCGCCGCCGCCGCCGCTGTGAGTCGCTCCGCTCGCGTTATCTATTTAGTCGGTGTCGGAAACTTCGCACGGTTTCACTCACTGGACGCTAGGTAGCGCTGTAAAGCGAGGCTTTAACATAATTTAATCTGGAGGTGGAAATACTGTATGGCTTGGTGGCGCAAGTCACCGCCCGATTCAGAGGAAACAGCCGCCGTTGATCCAAGCATCCATTCATTTACGGCGCTGTAACTTCCGGTTTGTGAAGCGTTGACGCTTGAGCTTAGCAGCGAAATAGAATTGTTTACCTTTTTCCATTAGATCCAGATTGAAGATTAGAAGCTATTAATTGAAGAGTTAGAAGCTCTGTATATAGATGACGCTAGACAGCGCTGTATAAAGTGAGACCTTCACACAGCTGTAGCTTTCGAGTGCGAAGAATGGCTAAATGAATGCCTACGCGTAGCGGCGATATTGGTGTTCTCGACCGATCTTCGTTTATTCCGAATCCAATCGGAGATTAGAAGCGCTTTGGCTAGGTGGCGCAAGCCGCCGCCTATTAAAAGTGTTCAGCCGTGTCCATCCATCTATCCGTTCATCATCAGCAGGACCTAAAAAAATCTGTTTATTGCAATAATAAATTACGCATTGGCGAACACTCAGTCTGCGCCCAAGTGTAGCGCTACCGAGTCGGATCAAGAGACAAACTTTCCGTGAGCTCGCCGTCGTCTGATTCAAAATTCATACGCCAACACGATGCTTAAGAACAAGCCCGTGGCAACTGCGCTTGCGCAGTGCCGATATCAGCGCCACGGCACCGAAGTGAAGTTAGGAAGTTCAGTTGGTGCTTACGCGATTTTCGAGGAATTGGCCGCCGAGAAAATGGCGGCCGACGAAGACCACGAATACGCGGAGATGGATGGCGTCTGCTATTGAGAAAGGGCCCCCATTTTCTCATGAAAAATTCTCAAAATTCGCTCGTAACTTTTTTTTAAAATCAGATGACGGCAAGCTTTGCTAACTTCGGCATCCGGTTCGGACCGGTAAATACACATTCACACGAGCAATGAGTAGCACTCGGGGGGGATCGGTGGCCGAGTGGTCTAGCGCACACCAGCTCGGAGCACGTGGAGCAGAAAGCTCACGCTGCAGAACCCGGGATACTGGGCTCAATTCCCGCCCCTGCCCGTTTCGATCTGGATGAGCATCGTACCGGCGTGCGGTCGTGTATCACTACTGCGTGGTGCACGTTAAAGACCCCAGGCTAGCGGTTGTACTGCACTGGCTAAATTGCTCATCTACCGCTGGGAGACTCATCGCCCTTGGAGGCAGACCAAGTTCTAGGCTGTATAAACATACACAACCCCATTTTTGTAGCACTCGCGCAATAACATTAAAATCACATCGCAAAAAAAATTTGTATGGTTTTATTGGCGCGCGTGATGAGCGAGTTGCTCCTCAGAAAATGTCGCTTGAGTTTCCGGGGAGCAACTTTGTTGGCTACGAAGTTTAGTGCCCCTGGTCGCGGAGCGGCTGATTGGCTCAGCCGCTCCGCAACTATAGGGTCTCTAAACTCGTTTATGCATAAGGTTTGAGCCGAAGTTCACGGAGCACACCGATTGGACTATCACGACGATGACTTTGCGCTTTTGTCGCCAGCGTCCAATCGGCGCGCTCCGCGAACGTTCGGTTCCCACTTTTGTGTTTAACGAGTTTAGGGAACTAAATTGCATCGCAAGAAAAGTTGGGTCAGCTAACGACCGCTCAAAACACGTCGCTTTCTTATTTTTTTTTCGTGACTGTCTTTTTTGCAATGAAAGTTTCGCGCGAGCAGTAACTTTCATCGCCGCTGTGAACGCGCGCTTAACGGTATATTTGAGCGGAGACCAAACGCTCGGCGATGCTTAGTTTAGTTTTGCGGTGGAGAAACGCAGTATTTTTTTATCCTAATCTTCTTTTCTTTCTTTTTGTAAAGTTACAAGAGGTCTTGCCTCGTCATTCTCCAATACCTGTTAGAGTAGTCGGTATATTATAAGTGGAAGATTAAACTATTCACAAGGTGGCGCTAGGGAGAGTTGGGGAAGTAACAGTGGCATTTCTCCATCCATCCATGCTCTGCTCGATTTCCTGCCCTCGACGTCACGACGCGCTGCGTTATCACTGGGGTTTCGTGTTTTCGATATATACCTATAAACCCCGGAAAGTAATCCCCGAGCCACTTTTATAAGAATAAAGGAAAACACACACACACAAAAAAAAAATAGAATCTGTTGACCAGAAGCACCGCCCACAATGCATTGTCCGCGAGGCTACTTCTCTCAAAAACCACGTCCCTTAGTTTTCCTCGATACTGGAATGTTTTTCATGTATGTACAGGGAGTTCCCGAAAAAGAGAACCGTGTTTTTCGTTTGGCCAGGATAAATAAACAGGCATCTCAGACAGCTCAAACTCTGAGATGATGTGATGCCGGCGGTTGGGATATGAGCGCGAAAGTTTGAAAACACCACGTTACCTTGATCAAAACGTAATAGAGAAAAACGCCTTCTTTTTTTCTATGAGCCGACGTTCGAAAGTTTAACATCGTCAAAACAAGTGACGTTACAGGCGCTTGTGGGATTTATATTAGTGAAAAATTCGGTATCAGCCAAAATGGAGGATATGGTTTTCTTTCTTTCTTGCTGACAATTTTTTTTCTTTTTTGTTTACTGACGTACTTTTTACAGGCGCCGACAAGGTTAGTTCATGTTTTGACGATATTAGGCTTAGGTGGACATAGCCTCACAGAGAAAGCTCATTTTCCTCAATTATCTTTTTGATCCAGGTCACGTCACATTCTCACGGAGTTTGAGCTTTCTGCGATGCATACAGTTTATTGCACGGGCCGAAAAAAGCGATTATCTTTCTCGGAACTCCCAATATGTGTTTCCTGGAGGTTAAGGGGCAACACTGCTTCTAGAGCTTTTTATATAACTTGTGATTCAATTCAAATGAAATTTACATAGCTTATTTCCCATTACAATCTGACTACAAATATGTACTTGGTTTTGATGTAACCTAATTAGTTTTGTTAATATTGAAAATTTCATTTGCAAAGATTATGGGAAGGATTAAGACAAATTGAAATACTGAAATAAGAAAATAAACATATATCAGTGAACTAAAAGGTATGTGGAATCCAATAAGGCATAAATGAAAGCTCTAGGATGCTTTATAAACTTTTTAGGACACTTTTGAACTTTCCAGTTTCAAAATGATTTATTGCAGGATGCCTAAAGGCACACTAAAAAATCCTGATAACCCTATTTAATATATTTGTACCCCTTATTGCACATGTCACACATACACCTAGCAGAGAAAGAAAAAGATATGAAGATTAGCCATGCGCAAGTGGAGATATGGTTTCCATAAAATAGTAAAGGGTGTAAACAGTTCACTCGGAAATAATATAAAAAACATCCAAAGACTCATTTTACTTTGTTTCCAAGACAATATTTCAAGATAAGAGAGATTTAATTAAAGAAAATCCTTCAGGATAAGATGATAAGTGCCTGCCGATCTTCCGAAAAACACAATATCAAAAATGTGTTTCCTTAGCATATTTTTGCCTCAAAGAGCAGTGTCTCCCGTTAAAAGATATCCCACGCTCGCGTGCAATTTTTTTAACACAAACCCCACGAACGCCGCTTTTTTCTCTGCCTTAAAGCGGCGGTGCAACGATATTCCATTGAAATAGTTTCCACTTTACACGATCTCACTGCCACTATAGTGGGACTCAAAGATACTTGCACGCCACGCCACTGACCACGAAACTCCTTTGTTGCGGTGCATTTTCAAGAACGAAAGCGAGCGTTTTCATTCAATCACTCCTTCGCAAAACTTGATGACCTAACTGGGCGGTCGCAGTACCGCCCAGTGACGATATTCGAATGCGACTAAAGATTCGCCCCGAGCCCCTCGATTTGGGCTCGTAATAATCGATAGCTCGAGAAGCATTCGGGTAGTGGCCCGTGTCCAATCGCTGCAATGACGACAATAGCCCAACCATAACAGGGTCTGGAACTCGGCGCTTGTCATGTGCCTTTCCAACCCCAGAGCGCCGCTATGATTAACACTGGCGGCATATAATCGGCTCCAGATCACGTGACCGCTTGCTCTGAGAGCAGGCTGAGGAAATGAACGCTGCTTGTTTTCTCTTCAATTTTTTTCTGCAATTTTGACTGCGTCTGGTGAAAAACGAACGGGTGTTTCACAGGTAACTCTAGCTAGGGATCCGTTCTAAGCAGGGGCGGGTTTAGAGAGGGGGTCCGGATGTCCTGACCCCCTTCATGATTTCTGCATGTAAAACTTAGGGTGTGAAACGAGGGAGAGGGGGAGGGGGTTCCTGAACATATGGTACGCTGACGAACACCTGACCCCCCCTCAGACAAATCCTGCATCCGCCCCTGGTTCTAAGTGATATTTGAGCAAAGTACAAAAATCGTTGCATTGTCTATTCATACCACAAAACACCTAATTAAAAAAATCACTCAAGAAACTTTCGTTATATCATATATGTAAAGAAACATAACAGTTACAACTTCGTGACGTCCCGCGGCAGCAATGAAAACATAAAGCGCGTTTAATCTTGTTTCACCCTGTGTCTGCATTGGCAAACAAAAACAAAACAAAAAAACTTTTCTTCAACCATGTTTCGAAGCATACATGTGTAAGAATCAAACATACTTCGAAACATGCACTTGATGCGTGTCTGCAAATCATTCTGTCCTTATGT
>JAZHYW010067520.1:0-11568 GCA_037355805.1 Ixodes ricinus | reverse complement strand
ACTTCGTTCAGTTACATATTCTTGGTGTATGTGTGAACAAACTCTTAGGTTCATACTTATAAAAAAGAAACATGCAGGTCGCATCACTGTATAAGATGCACCGACGTATATTTAGGAAAACAATATGCGATTTGGACACCTATTGTAAACACGAATGAGGGACTGATGCCTTGGGCTGTCCATTTCCTCCTTCGTAAAACTGTTTTTGCAAGTGGCCACCAGACACAGATTGGCTCCTGCCCCGGACGACAGGGGCGAAGCGTAACCCTGGGCACCCTTCCCGTGGCCAACCTGGTGTTCAGCTTCCAGACCGCCGCTCCTCGGTCGGCCCTCCCTGCTCTCCTACGCCGACGTTTGCACCCTCTTCCGCAAGGTGGGCTCACAGATGCTCTGCCTCGCTGCACTGCTACGGCATTGCGATGGAAGCGACCTTATGTTGTTCTCGCTTTCGGACCTTGTTCTGTTCCTCGCCCTTTGTCCCTGCATACTCGCACGGATTGCTCGCTTTGGAAAATGCTCAGCTGTGTGCCATAATAATAATAACGATATTAATCATAATAAAATTGACAGCAACCTTTATTTTTAAAGTCCTAAATGCACCAAAGGAAGTATTTAAGGAGCGATCATTTAAATTTGCTTAGCAGACATCAAAGGGTACAGAAACGAAAATAAAAAATACGGAAACCTTTCCGAAATTTGTTGAAATATAATCTATAATATCCGTAAATGACAATCGCGTGTTCGTATCTTCAGCGGATGGCTATAATTTATGCTTCAAGCGTCCAATTCTAGTGAGCACTTCGAAATCGGCCATCGAGGCGTGCAATGCATCATGAGAACTCCGGTGCGATCGTGACTCCAGGCCCCTCGGCACAGTCAAGGGCTGGTGTGACTATGAGCGCCACCACTGCGGTGGCTTTGCGTGGTACATTCTCGCGCTTCGGAGTGGCAGAAGACTGCACAGCTGCACGAAGACCGTCGTGGCGCATTCATTTTGGCCTTTGTAGTCTGCGGTGCGTTCTGCCGTGATCTATGAACTCGAGAGGACGAGGATTTCGACTACCAAGGGGACTCTGAAGATGTCAGCGAAGGCGAGTGAGTCATTCTCGCTCATGGTGACTGACAGACGAACCGGTCCGCCCGACAAAATCTGAGGGGGTCAGGGTTGCCAAGAAATGCCTGTCATTTAATAATGATTGGCTATTTTGGAGGTATGTGCTATTAGGTGTTTGATTAACAGCGTGCTCACTTACCAGTTTTCTTCGCTTTTAGTGCGCTTTGCTGAGCTCATCTGCTTTTCTTTCCTTGGAAAAAATAGTCGGCACAACCCCTGGCAGCGTACTGAATATTTGTGGTAGGAAGACCCAGTGCTCCCAAGGACAGTGGGTCACCTTTCATAGTCCTCATCACGAAAATGGTCACCATTCAGGCGACCGGTATTCACCGCTGCCCAGAGGCAGACGAACACGAGACGAGACGGTCTCATATGCTTCAAACTTTCTCATCCTTCGGAAACCGTGGGTCGGCGTTTTGCAGTTTAGAACGCTGTTGCCGCTGCCCTCTGCCACGCAATAGCGTGGCATCTCTTTACGGAAACGTCATGAATAAACGCAGAAACAACTCGGCGGCACCAAAACAATCGCGCTGAAGCAGTGCAATTTCTGTCATTGCGTTCATGGCTACATTATCTACACGAGTATGGTGTGCTGCTGAGGGTGGCGCAACTGGGGGAGAGAGCAACGTGTCACGACTGCCCAACAAAGCTTCGGACCTCCAATAACCAAGTGCAAGTGGGAAATTGTTTTATTTGTTTTGAAATTACTTTTCTCGCATTAACAAACGAAAGACTGACGTTTTCAGGTGCGGGAATACTGAATTGGAAATGCAACGTCGGGTCACGTGACTTCAATTTTCCCGCTAAATTCAGCGAGGAAACTGAACTGGTGCGAGGTGTCTTGCGACGTCCCGTGACTGCTTCGCATGCGGTTAACGAAGAAGGGACTTTTTCGAACGACGCTCTTCCGGGGACCTTGTGAACCGATGGATATAAGGACGTCTGTCCTCTCTCGCCCCCAGTTTGGCCACACGCTGCAGCACTGCCTGAGCGCGGACGAGGTATGCGGAGGTGTCCGGCCTGTCTGGCGTCGAGTGGGACCTGGTGGAGGCGTGCCCCAACGCGTGCGAGATGCTCCTCTCCCAGCACCCCGTGGTGGCCGCCGTGGCCGGCCACGTGGACGACGGGCGTCCCCTGTCCGCCGAGCTGCACGCCAAGCTCCATGGCGGTGAGCTTCCCCACGTCGCACGGGGTTGGGGCATCTTGACGGTTTGTGCGCAAGGATGTTTGCTCTTATTGTTCTATAACAACTAAATTCAGCTTGCATATACTTTAGAATATGTGGAATGCAACTTTTTTAGGTTTGGTTGGGATGTGCATTTTTTATATTTATTAAAAATGTAAAAGTATTAAGCTTTTGGTAGTCCCTCGAAAATGACATTTTGTGATTTTTAATTATTTTGAAATAAGTCTCTCACACATTAGTTTTGTTGTGGATTGTACCAGGTGGTTTAAAAGGAGTAAATTAGTTGATTTTATTAGGCTTTTTTTAAAGGCTGACTTGTAAAATATTTTTCAACCAGTGTGAAAATGCTCCTTACCACCCTTCCGATTTCCCCTCTCCACTCTTAACTTGACGGCTAGGGGGACTTTTTTTGTTGCTGCATTAGGTTGACCTTTAAAGGGGCACTGACACCTCAAAGGTCGTATTTTTTTATTGTCTAAAACGATGTAAGTTGTAGTCATAAACACACCAAAAAAACCGCATCGCGAAAAAAAATGTCCGTGCGCGCACGCGCGCCTTTTTGTTTTTCGCGTTTGATTCTCCCGCTTCTCGCCTCCTCCCTTCTTTTGATCGGTGACGCCAAAAATCAGGAAATTTAGAAGCTTTGTAGGCGATGTTTCTATAACGTTTAATAACGGCAATCTTAAAACATGTTTTTAGCGCAATTGCAGCGCACTACGGCACCTATTTTGAAATACCAAAAATCAGAGTTTGGTGTGGTGTCGCTTCCTGGATTTGTATCCTCCCTCAGAAAACTTGGCGGCGCTCGAGCAGATCGGCGAGTCGGGGAAGAAACCGGTTTTTTCCCCGCGCCGGCTCCCTGCTATCCCGCCTGCTCACCTCGTCCTCGCTTCGGGTTGCTGTGGCAACGTTGCTTTGCTTCATAGCTTGGAGCGGAGGTCCGAAAGAAAGTCGAGTCGCAGGAGACCGCAAAATTTGACTGATCTGCACTGGCGCTGATCGCGCGGGAACTTCAAATTCGGCATTTGGAAATTGTTTTTTTGGTTCACAAATACTGAATTCCCAAGTTTCGAATTTTGAGGGTAATGTCCCAACATCGTTTTCAATCGTTTCGGATAATAAAAAAAAACGATTTTGATGTGTCAGTGCCTCTTTAAGTGTGTTGCTATGGGGCATAGCAACACACATGTGTGCAAGAACATGTGCACAAGAACATGCTTTTTTCTGCTTGTGCACTGCATCCAGGACATAAACAAACAAGCTATGTCAAATTTAACACCAGATTCGTAAAGAGGAGCATAAACACTATAAACGGTGAAATTTTCATTTAGTTATCGGAAATAATAATAAAAATGTTCTCCCTGGCGCATGTCCCTCCTGCACAGCTAAGGTGCTGCGCAGGAGGGACATGCTGCGTGGCTAAGATGCAATCTTAGAGAAGGGGTTGACATTTCCCAACAGGTAGGGTTCTGTGTTGTCAGAATTTATTTGTAGTGAAATTCTGAGAATGTTTTTAGGAGTTTAATTTGCGCCAGATATTCGGGGTTTATCAGAGTTTATCTCTTACGGTTCAATACGAAGAAAGCAAAGCACAAACAGGGGACATGTCTGTCTCTGTTGCCTGTTCGTGTTTTGCTGTCTTCGTATTGAGTGTTAACCCAACACGCTCCTCAAATTCATCTTTACTGCATTTTCAATTCTCTGAAATAAAGTTTAATTTTGCTGCGTTTTCAATTTTGCAAAAAGTAAAATCAAAATAATTAATATACGGGCACAAGCATATCCCAAGATTATAGGAACTAAACTGTATTGAATATTTATTAAGCTGTAGTTTATCATTAGTGCCCTTGACGTCGGCAGTACTAAACTTTCCTCGCAAAACTTGCAAACAAATTCTGCCCGAATAAAGATTGATATTTTGGAAATTACTAAACTCCTGGATGTAGTCACTGGGGAATATAGAAGTTTCAGTTGCCCTCCCCTCCTCATATAGAATCTACGGGCTCGTAGCTTTCACTGTTACAAAGAGAAATGAGCAGTCCCGCGTGAATCCACAGTAGAGTCAGAGCGATAGCTGCGACACATGAAGGAGAAGTCGTCGGGCATCGGCGGTTGCGTTCGCGCACCGTGGGGTCTCGACGTTGTAGTCTCTTGGCTTCATTCTTGCGAGCACGCACCTCGTCATTCTACTTGCGACGAATGGCGGGACTGGTCAGCGTTGCCGCCAGGGCGTCTTTCAGCGTTTTGCAACAAGCGCGACGCAAAGGCGTAAGCGTCTGCTGCTTTGAGCCATACTTTCATTGAGCTTGATGCATTTGCCGCCCTGGCCGGTTCGGCGATCGGCTAACGACAACCTGATGGCAGGCGTCGTCTTATAGGTGGTACCGGATGGATGGATAAGGCCAAACCCTTTTACAGGTGGCGGCTTGTGCCACCCTGGCAGAACCTTATATATTTCGACGATTGAATATTAAATTAATAAAGAATAATAAGGAATTCTTATCACGACGTCGCAGCAACTGTGGCCATCTAGTGTAGCGCCGCCACGAGATCCATACGCACACGTGTGCTTATCAAATGACAGGCGATTGCCAAGGCTGCGGCGTAGCTCTTTGGTAACGCGGCCACTTCACATGTAGCTAACCTAGGATCGAATCCTGGGAATACCGCGGACAGCGGGCTGTCTTTTCGAGCATTCGGCAATATCGATGACGGTCGCCCTACGCCCCACCTACAACAACTACATGAACTACAACGACAATGGCTGGAGTATATTGTATGTTTCTATATTTCTGCTAAATTTGTTTCGTAAATGGCGCAATAGTTTCGCTGATAAATATATTTATATGCGGGACTCGTATTCACCCTGTTTGAGATGGCCGCTGTGTTTGGTGGGTTGGTGACTGACCTTGCCTGACATGCGTGTCCCCTGCATGCACTTGCATACTCGGCTTTCGGCATCTTGAGCTCGGCTTTCTCGTTTACCCTCCGCGTCTTGAGCACGTGGTTTGGAAAGACGACGCCTACGGCATCGCTCGCTTTGTCGGAGTCTTCAACACTTATCACAGCAGCCTCCGAAAGCGATTGTTATCGAGAGATGCTTGGAAACTGGCAATTTTGATATCTGAGAGTGGTGTTGTTTTGCATGGTACAGCAGATCTCACATGGTGGCTCTGGACCTCCTGCTGGGAGCTGTACTACTCCTGCCTCGACCTAGAGCTCTACTCCAAGTGCGTGTCTGTTTTTTTTTCCTCTTGAAGTTACATCTGAATCATTCACACCCATGCAAGCAGTTGCATATCTCACATGGTTGTCACTTTGAAAGCTCGAAGAGATATCTCAGGGATTACTCATTTTCTACAGCATTTGCCATTGCCGAATTTCCTCGGCTATATTACACAATCTGGAGGGCTCAGCTTGTTGCACTTGGGCATTATATCGACAATATACCAGGGCTGCAACGCTGCCCCTGCTTACCTTAATCATCTTCATCGTCCTCACACCGCATGCGTGTGTTTCACGACGAAAAAAAAAAAAAGAAAGCAGTAAAAAGGATGTTGTTGGTTTACCGTGTTTACTCGCACAATGAACGCACTCGCGTAATGAACGCACCCCCCAAGTCGGCTCTCAAAATTTCGACTTTTTTTTCCCTCGCGTAATAAACGCACCCCCAACTCGGACGTCAAAATTTTGACCCCCTCCCTCCACGCGCGCGAAATGAACGCACTTTTCTATCCTGGTGCAGCGAGGTCGCGAATGCATGTGCAGCGTGAGCGAACAAAACGCCTTGTGAAAGGCGTTAAAAATAAAAAAGATCCAACGGAAGCAAAAAAAAAGCATAAGAAAGATTTTTTTTTTTTTGCACAGCGCAGTTTGGATTTTGGGTTGCGCGCCGCGCGCAAGGAGTTAAGAAAGAGAAGCGGAGAAGCCCTCGCCTAAGCAAAGCGAAACAAAACAACTTGCGAAAGGCGGCAAAAAAAAAATCCACGGAACCAAGAAAAAAAAAAAAAGCTTTTTTTTTCTTTTTGCACAGCGCAGGTTGGTCGCGAGTCGCGCGCGTCGCGCAAGAAGATAGGAAAGAGAAGCGGTGAAGCCCTCGCCTAAGCAAAGCAAAACAGCTTGCGAAAGACGGCAAAAAAAAAAAAAATCCACGGAATTAAGAGAAAAGAAAAAAGCATAAAGAGGAGCTCTTTTCTTTTTTCGCACGACGCAGTTTGGTTCCAGGGTCGCGCGCCGCGCGCAAGGAGATAAGAAAGAAAAGCAGAGAAGCCCTCGCCCAAGCAAAGCGCACATAATGAAGGCATCCTGCCCTCGCCTCCTCCTCGCACTTTGGAAAGAGAAGCGAGAAGCCCTCGAAATGAACGCACTTTTCTACCCTGGTGCAGCGAGGTCGCGAAAGCATGGGCAGCGTGGGCAAACAAAACAACTTGCGAAAGGCGGGGGAAAGAAAACAAACAAACACAGAAGCAAGAAAAAAAAAAAACATGGAGAGGGGCATTTTTTTTTTTGCGCATCGCAGTTTGGCTTTGGAGTCTCCGCGCCGCGCGCAAAGAGATAAGAAGTTACGTCGATTTTTGCGGGATAAAAGGTCCGTTCATTATGCGAGTAAATACGGACGCAAAAATTTTACCTCGCGTAATGAACGCACCCCCAACTTTGCCTCGATTTTTCGGGAAAAAAGTGCGTTCATTATGCGAGTAAATACGGTAGTTTAGAAAGACACGGCGGCGTGTGCGCTGAAGGCTGAGACTAGACGTCGACGTCCACCACATTCCCGGTGAAGCGCAGTTATGGTTATAACGGTTTGATTGATAAACTCAAATACAGCTGCAAGGTTTCAAAATAATGTTCACGTTATATCTTTTACCAATACCGTGGATCTCAGAGGGCGTTCGAAACAGGAGAACTATATTGACAAAGAAAGCAAGATACCGTGTTTGCACGATTCTAACGCCCCCAATTCTGACGCGCATGAGCAGATTTAGCTTCCAGGTATTCATAAATCAAGTATCTGCCGATTCTACTGCACAGGTAAAATAATGAAGATTGAACACACAACTCAAAGAACAGATTTTATAAAACACACACCAACACAAAAATAAATACCGTGCGCTAGTCGCCGTTGCCAGAGTCCGAAAATGGTTCTTCGCTGCCCAGAAAGGTAATTCTTGCCTTTTGCGCTTGTAGGAGTGCGTGGCCTTCGCCTGTGGGAGGGTCGTCTTCCAAACAACAGTTTGCGAGGCTCGTCGGGTGGCTGGGATTGCGAGGCCACGCAGTGCCTGCTCCGTTGTTATCTTTTCCCACCAGCGTGATGGGCTTTCATTTAAATAAAACCTCCTAGTGGAATTTCCTTTCTTTTTCAGTCTTAAAATAGCAGCCACGAGTTCAGTGCATGCTAGACAAAGAGCATGATACAGATACAAAAATGGCGAATGCAAACAAACGGTCACGATGGCGATAGGGCGAGCCACCTTATACCGAGTATTGGAGTTTCGGTTTTTGGTTTCGATTGTAACGCACATGTAGTTTTAGGCACCAATTTTGGCGAAAAAAAGTGCATATTAGAATGTGGAAACACGGTAGATGTAAACACAGGCGAAAAACAATATAGTAGTGGGAATTCCAATTGTATGTTACTATTTTTGGGGGATCGGTCGTCTAGACAAAATTATATAGCGAAAATAATTTAGCCTAGTGCGCAAGCCCCCATTCGTGCAGTAGCAGCTTTGACCACGACTGCATCCCGATTTACTCCATCAGACTCCAGAGCAGTGGTTCTCAAATGGGGGTCCGCGGACCCTGCTATGGGATCCTGCAGAGGCATTCTAGGGGTCCACGAAGCCCTGCCTCATCAGTCAAGCCCGGCAATAAAAGTTTTTTTTTTTTCCAGGTCGAGAAAAGAATTTTTTTCAGTTTTTGGGCGAGTTTCCTCGTGTGTATGTCAATAAGGAAGGTCTACTTTACACGAGCTCTTAGTTAAATCTATTTATTAAATCATTATTATATTTAACTCTATACCTTTCCTCTCCCTCACTACAAACGGGGTCCTCCATCGTCTCCGCCGATCCACAAGGGGTCCGCGAAACGTCGGATGGTTGAGAACCACTGCTCCAGAGTATATTTCTTGGGCATTGGCGTCCTAAATCTTACCAGCATCCAGCTTCGCCCTAACCTAGTTTTCGCGCGATACGACCCACAGGGAGTAACTTGGATCTGCTCGAGGAACATTGCGAATGGAGCCTGAGCGGACCTCGATGGCCATTCCTGGCGTGCTTACGCAATGTTGCCAGGACCGTGATGTCGTTCGTTGCCACTTTGGGAGCACTTTCGACGTACGAGTGGGATGGAACACTAAATGGGCCGGTCAAAGACGTGCTGGGAAAACCATACTTACGCCAATGTGCCGCACTTGCCGACGCAGGAGGGAGTTCTGGCAGGACATCTGTTCGCGCCTGTGGCCGCAGTTCATCCCGCTCCCGAGAGACAAGCGGGACTGCCACCTATGTTCCTTTACGCCCATCACCGTGGGGGACTTCCCGGCCGCCTACTTTTCCTTCCTCTGGTCTAAGGTGAGTCTCTAATGGAACTACCGTGAATAATGTAAGACAGTAGAACCGTGTGGATACGTTTTTCAGGAACCGCGGAAAAACAAACGCATCACCGGGAAAAACGTAACAATCCGATAACGCTGTTTGTGGGACTACAGATGTGACGGGAAGCAGCCCTCATACAGTCTAAGCTCGTTATAACAGACCTTGATTTTGACCAAGATTTCGGTCTGTTGTAAGAGGAGTATGTTGTATGCAGATATGAAGTTGAGTCAATGGTGCATAGAGGAAAACCAACCGAACTTCACAAATCGGTATGTTATATCCAAATGTCTGTTGTAACCAGGTCTGTTATAATGAGCTTAGACTGTACTGGGATTTACTGCAGAATGACTTTTGGGGGTTTAGAGAACTACCATGTTAGTTACCATATAGCTGGGCATTCTTTTTGGCACAGTTGTTTAGAACTAGCAGTCAACCTATACCGTATCTACCTGATTAAAGCGCGACCACGATTGCTACCTGTAGGGGCAACTTTTCATATTGCTCAGTGGGGAAAACAGAACCACGAATGTCGCGCGAGGCTAATAGAGAAATAAAACGGTAAGTTTATTTTGCTAGAAATCGTTTCCAGCACGATTTCTGACAACTGCACTCATTCACGTCGAGCAGCGACTAAGTTTTTCTCGGCTCTTGCTCCACTCCCGAAGTCGAAACGGGCGTCACACTGAGTCTGCCGCGTAGCCATCAGTTCCATCAAAACGTCCGACAGGAATGAAATCCATTAAGATCCAAGAACTAAGACACGCACTAGAGATTAGCGCGTTAAAACTTTGAAACCTTTAAGCTGGTTGAGCTAGCCTAAACGGACTCCGATCGTGCCATCGCTCGCTCACTAGCCGCGATGGATTCGAACGGATTTGGATTTGGATTCGACTAGATAGTTTGAAGAATCCAGCAGAGAGGCCGAGAGGCATAGGTTGCCAACAGAAAACCGGAAATTCGCCGCGCGCGGGCCAGGAGCCGTCGCGGGTTCGGGAGCGCCGAGGGGCAGATTTTGGACGTAACAACTGGGAAATCAAACGTAACAGACGGGAAACTAGTACGTGTATCTCTATGGGAGTTAAACGGGTCCGGCGCTCGTGAACGTAACAGCCGGGAAAACGTATCAACCGGGAACGTATCAATGAGGTTCTACTGTACCTTTTTGCTCATAATCTGTTTTGTGCAGCACTTCCTATAGCTTTACGTCTAGATTTTAGGGAAGTACAGCGCACAAATAATTGCTTATTGATCTTTAATAACAGTACCAACGAGATAAGTTAAGTTTCGTTTGTTTTAAGTCTAGAATGTGCTTTTACGAGAAAAAGCTTGGACAGCTTCGGAATGCCTCCGCTAGATGCCGTCAGCCGCAGTGCTCTATTTTGGGTTTTTATCGGAGCTAGGCACTGATCTCTGGGGCTAACAGTATCGAAAAAATAGTTTATTAGGGTTTTTTACAGTGATTGCAGTACGAATCTCTGCTCAGTTTTGCATAAAAGCCTCAGGATTTGGTACGGTCACGTGTCTAGTGGTCAAAATTGTACAACATGATGGCAGCCAAGTGGGAGTAACTTTTACCCAGTGGACGGAATACCAGTTCATCACTTTAAGCCTCCCTACCTCGCTAGTGCTAGCTCACTTGGCCACCGATCCCGTTCCTTGAGCTCCACCAACCACACAATGCAGCTGTAAAAAGATTAAAAAAAAAGGGCAAGAGGGAGAATTTTGAGACACTTCAAGAAAACTTCGCCAAGTGCAAAAGCTTCAAAAAGGAGAAGAAAAAAACGGCACAAAAGGAAACTGCGATGACATTGAAACGGCGTCGCGTGGTTGGAAGACAGAGACTGTGGCTAGCGTCTACCGCATTTCTCATAATACACAATTCCGCAGAGGGCTTTTGGGCAAGATGCGCTACCTATTAGAGCATTATTAAGGATTATTATGGAGGAGATTAGACTGTAAACAGATGGGATTTTACGAATGGGCAGCTTCTCGGAGAGGTAATGGGCACGGTCAAGGTTTTGCGTAGATGCGACGGCCCCCTTGGCCCCTTCCCTTTTCCCATATGTTGGCACCCCATGACCTGCAGAGGGCGAGCTTTCTCGTCCTCCAGTTGAAAAACAACGTTTCTCTCACAAAGTTTGAAGTTTTTTTGTTTTTTTTATCGTGACGGTGACGGGGCGAGGATGACGGGAAGAGCTTTGGTTGTTCCGCCCCCGACGTGAGCTTCCCGCCCTCAACGACGCTTTGACGTCCAGTGCACCTCAAGCGCAATGGATCGGTCGTTCGAAAGACGTGCCCCGCCACTCTCGCCCTGTTGGTGACCGTACCATTCTAGCCTTACCTCATTACCCCCGTTGCCCCGTTTCAGATGGTGGCCGCCGACATCTTTGGCGCTCTTCCGGCAAGCCGGGTTTGCCGAGGGGTCCGAGGTGGACCACGTCGGAGAAAGGTGGGTCCCGGCAACAGGCCGACGTGCGGCCCAACCAATCCCACGTTGCAGCGTGGATAGGACGAGTCAGAACGGCGCTTGGAATGGGACCTGAGCTATCTATCAAAGTGGAACCTTATTATTCCAGCAGTCCCGCTCATTATTGTTTGCAAGGCCTATGGGCTTTTGCGCCGATTTATTGCATCGCGTGCCTAAACCAGAAGGGGTTCCTCAGCAATGCATGTGT
>JAZHYW010067519.1:0-21747 GCA_037355805.1 Ixodes ricinus | reverse complement strand
ATATATGGTGCCTGGAACGCCTCTCCAACTGGTGTATATACCACGTCCAAACACGTGGTCCTTCCATTTCTGCTTTGTGATGTCACACAAGTGTCACGTGGCCGCCGGTCACGATCCTGGCGGTGTCACAGTAGCGGTGGCGGATGTGGCAGACGCCCGTTCGGCTGCAGGTCGCTCTCCCGCAGCTTGACAGTCCGTAGAAGCTCCCGCGACAGTCTGGAGCATAGGCGTAGACTACGGGGGGGCATCGGGGCTCGTGCCCCCCTGGTGAGATCCGTAGGGGGCGCAGCCCCCCCCCCCCCGGGTTCGGGCCATGATTCTTACCGAGACGATGTTTACGTGCCATGTAACGAGCTTCTAGTAGTGGCGTGTAAACAAAATAACGCCCACGTTGCCTTTGTTGACAAAATACATGGGAAATGGAATCCCAGCGTGCTTTCGTTAGCTTCAATCTCCAGTTCTGGCGAAAAGGTAACGCGCAGCACCCCCCCCCCTTCCCCTCCCCTTCCCCCCCCCGAAAAACTTCTCAGCCGGCCCCCTCGGGAAAATGGAAAGTCTACGCCGCTGGTCTGGAGTGGGGACTCCGCGACGACGGTGACGCTCGCGTTCGGTCGTGCTTTTTGACGGAACTTGTACGACCACCAACCGCCAGGATCGCGACATCCGACAGCCCGACACTCCGGCTTTTGTGACGTCATTTGCTGCCGTCTTCGGGACGTGCACTTTCGATGCAAGTGCAGTATAGGAGTCTAAGCACACCAGTCGCGTAGACGTGGAATTACACCAGAAAGCTTAAAATCTGGGATTTGGAGCACCACGGTTCGGCTACGCATACATGCGAGGCAAAAGCTTCCGTTTGCACACTCAAAGATGACAAGTTCTACGCTCAGCCCCGTCGGTGGAATCCGATAGAGTGCCTCAATGACCTTCTGTTTAGGGCACGGTGTATCTTACACCGTGGTTTAGGGTGATGCCATCCCTTAGTAGAACCCGATGCCGACACCACGCGCTCATAGGGCAAATACAAACAAATCGCCGAACACAAAATGTCGCCGTAGCACGGTCAGTGCCACGAGCGCGTGCAGGGGCATACTCTTTCACGCGCATCAGTAAAAAAAATAAAAATAAAGGAAAATGAGCGTTGGGTACAAAATGGCCAGATGTCATCACCCAAAACAAAGCGTACTTAAATGCACCATAGGATCCGATAACTGTCGAAGGGTGAACGCTACGGCCTAAGACAGCCAATCAGAGGGAAGAAGTGGAGTGCGTGACAGGCTGAAAGTTGGGAGGTGGTCACGCCGAGAAGAAACTATGGCACACAAATGTCGAAATAGGTCATTTTTAACCTACTCAATCTGTATAGACGTTTTCTGTTTCCTGTCGTTCTCAGTCACGTGGGTTCCGTATCTGGTATGCGGGACGAAAAATTAACAAAACATTTCAACCTGGAATATGCGAGAAAATATAGGTGAGGCAAAAACAAGAATGTGTGACAGTCACGCATTTTTCGTAAACACCTTCGAGCGGCGTAGAGAGGTCAAAACAATGTTTTATACGCATACCAGAAGTGACGACATTCAAGATGGCTGCGCCCTTGCGGAAAAGGTGTATATAGCTAAAATGGACTATGTTATCGTTAAGAGACATTAGGTCACCCTTTTTCACTTATGATTAATTGTAGTCACTTTTCTTTGTTGGTGTTTGTGCATAGTTTTTTTATCACTATGAACTTACCTTTGTTGTCCGTCATGCCTCAGTATACAAACGACAAAATAATCTAATGCACGTGCTAAGCATGTTATAGTGGTGATCGCACATTTGTCTTTCTTTTGTTTACTGTTTTATTTCCTCGCTCTGTTGCTACTGCTGCAGGCGGTCAGGGACCCGTCAAGCTGTATTTTACAACTTTTGTTTCCTGACCGCCACCATCAACTCTTGAAGAAAATAACCTTATTATCATTATCATCATCATCATCATCATCATCTCGATCATCATCTCCACGGGAGAAGTGCGCGTATGTCGACGGTTCTTTATCACGTGACTTGCTCCAGCGCTCTGATGGGCTCGTTCGTGCAGTAGCTTTTGTCATATGTCAAGTTAGGCTGAAACAGGGTATGTCGTATTTGTCGCACCCTGAAGGGGCCATACAACAATTTTTTTTAATGTTTGCTAGATATTGTTTAGGCAAAATCCGCGCGGGATTCCACTAATCGCCTTCTGGGCGCTAACTTTGTCTACCAGCTGGGCTGCAGAACGCGCTCTGATAAAGTAGCTCAACCGAATATCAAACGCCGCACATGCGTCCACAGCCAACTGACTCAGCATTTTTCGCCTGTGTGATAAACGCTGGAATGGTCTACGGGGACACGCGCAAAGTTGTTGCCTCCATGCGTAACTGCTGCAGACAACACAAAAACAATTTGAGCGACGTCAATGTTCTCCACTCGCGAACAGGACAAGTGGAGGTCACGTGTCCCGGCCACGGTTTGAGACGCCGATGTTTATCTCCGTCGTGCGTGAGGACGGATGCTCACACAGTGCATGCAGGTCCCCGGACTTTGAAATGAAGTTTGCCAATTCCAGTCATCGCATTCCCGGCCACGAATCCCAAACCCCAATTTCGCCTACAGAAATGCCATATAAGGCCTCTATCAAGAATTGTGCAAGTAATGTTATATATATGGTCTTATTATTTGGCCATATATAACTTTATTTGCTCAATTCTTGATGTAATCATATATTAAATTTTTGTACGGGATCCGCTGGCATATTCTTTTCATGGTAGTACTTTTCCCAGTATAAGGAAAGAAAATTTAGCTTATAAAACTGCAAGCAAAATGTCGACTGAGGCTCTGAGGACTCCAGAGGGGCACTTTTCAAATTCTTTACTTTTAAGCTCCGACTGCCTCCGAGTTTCCTTTGGAGCCAGATTCTCAGATAAGGATTTTTAATGTTGGAGCAAGCAGCTTAGAATTCCTTTACCGCTCTCTCCTCATTCAGAATTTTGTCTGTCTGTTTTCATCTCTAGTTACGCTCTGTTTCACCTTACGATGGACCAGAGCCGGGACGTTACGGGCCATCCAATCCAGCGCTGCGCATGCACCACGTGACTCCTCTCACCGCGCGTCGCGGCACACCTCCCGAAGGATGGATCGTCCGTTGCGGTCCACATCCTAAGGTGACACGAAGCACAGCTCGCTTTCAGTTTCAGTTTGGCGGGAGTCGCGGGACGTGACCCACATACCGCGCGACGCCGCATTTGTTTCCCCTGCGACAGCATTCATGCAGCGCTGCTTGAGAAAGCATCGCGAAGCGAACAGCATTATACCACAAGAAAGCCCTCACACGCGCTTCGACAGAGCCGTGCAAGCTGCGACGTTCGAGTTCCTTTGACACGGGCGCCCCCGCCCGGTCGGCTCCCGAACAGCACGTCTGGGCGGGAGCAATCAGTCCGGTCCATTCTTTCCCACCCGTCTCCTGACTGATTTGCGTCTCGTGCAGACCTGGGGCTCATTGAAATATCGTAAGGGTTCACGTTGTTAACGGTAGGATAGGAAACCTTTTGCGGGTGTATACTGGATACAGCTTCCATTGTGTTGCGCTAAACCTAAGCCTCGAAGTGTGTTTTTTGTCACACGCAAACGAATCCCCTGTAGGCTAGACCCCACTAACCAGGCTACGCTTCAAAGTAACGAATCTACGGTTATCTTTGTGCTTCAAAAGTTACTGTTACCAGTTATGCGGAGCTTTATCCGAAATCGCTTCGAGCAGGGGTTCTTTTTCCCGAAACGGTAAGATCGTTCCGCAACAAACCGACATCACTCGAGCTTGCTTGACACAGCATCTAAGGATCAGGAAGGTGAATATTTGAAGTCTCACAATGGCCAATCGTGCCCGATCTACACTAAGCATCAAAATGGCAGCCCCCACAAAAAAACCTAACCTAACCTAACCTAACCTAACCTAACTTAACTTAACTTAACTTAACTCTAACTTAAACTTAACTTAACTCC
This sequence comes from Ixodes ricinus, assembly GCA_037355805.1. Classification (NCBI taxonomy): domain Eukaryota; kingdom Metazoa; phylum Arthropoda; class Arachnida; order Ixodida; family Ixodidae; genus Ixodes; species Ixodes ricinus. The sequence goes on along the minus strand of JAZHYW010067519.1, from coordinate 17,730 downwards.
TAACTTAACCTAACTTAACCTAACTTAACCTAACTTAACCTAACTTAACCTAACTTAACCTAACTTAACCTAACTTAACCTAACTTAACTTAACTTAACTTAACTTAACCTAACCTAACCTAACTTAACCTAACCTAACCCAACCTAACCTAACCTAACCTAACCTAACCTAACCTAGGTGAAGCAAACATATTCGAGGTGATGTTAGGCAGGCAAAGAGAAGACGATGCGCTATCCTTTCTTTAATCTATCCACCTTCTTGTTCTATCGAATGAAAAGCAGCGAACGCTTTGCTTTGTCTGAAGCGATCTGTGAGACATTGCAATATGCAGACACGTACTTCAAAATGTATCGCCTCTGCGCGAGTGCTCGGACGAGCAAAGCATTTACAAGAGTCGTTTGTTCTTGCGCCTGAATAGACCTTTTACTAAATTACCCAAGCATCAAGGAGAATGCAGGGATTGGTGTTCCACGCGCCGTACGTGCTGGCGTCAGCACTAGTAAATTTTCTAAAGCAAATGCCTAAAACAAATTGCATCTTGCACGTGCGTTCATCAACGCTTTATTTTGGTTATTTACTTCGGATCTTTTATACGGGGAAGGCTTGCGCGTGTGGCGCATGGAACACCAATCCCTGCATTCTCCTTGATACTTAGGTAATTCAGGAAAAGGTCTCTATAGGGTGTATTCACTGGCGGCCATATCTGTGTGCGCCAATGCTGAGCACGTGCTGATGCCGAGCTTCCACAGTCATTTTGCAACGTGCACCCCGCACCATCAAGATTGCCGGTCTTGGCAGCCTATTAATGCGAGCTCGTTCTGAGCATGTGCTCTAAACAGTGACCTCAAATATGGCGGCCAGTGGATACCCCTATAGCACTGCAATCCAGCTTCTCAGAAGGAGTACACGCAGTTTCAAAAATCACGGCTTGGCTGGCGTTCAGCCTGTGCATTGACTTTGAACCGGAACCCTTTGCGTTTGTACGTGCTTGTGCACGATGTTAGAGATGTGGAACCAGCCCTGGACATCAGCTTCAAAGATTGTTCGATCGACTCACCACGAATAGATCTGTTTGCCTCGCAATAAAATTATCGATTAGCACTTTTTTTCTAGGTTTCAAAGTGGCGTGCAGCTGCGGGCAATGAACTTGATATAGATTGTCCGAAACAGTACACCGCGCGGGGAAAACTCTTGCATCGATGAGTAACAAGCTCGCTGGTTCCCTGTTGCTGACTCCGAATGCTCTGATACTGTTCATGTTCGCCAAATTTAATAATTTTGTTCACAATCAATTATTTTGACGCTTTGAAAATTAGAGTAAACTTCGAGTATCGAAACCATCCTCAAGAAATGACAAAGAACATGCATGAAAGCCGGTAAACTTTCGACATCTCGAAAACCCGAGACTGAGGAATGAGAAGACCCGCGTGTGCATCGACCCCCGTTTTTGTTCCTCGATCTCCGGGTCTAAAATATTTCACCTTATCTATTATTTTTTTTTTGTGTCGTAGTCATTGATTTTTAGATTTGTTTTACAAGGAACCACGTAACCCTCCCTCTCACGGCTAGCTTAAGAAGCACGTGCTAATTATCTCCTCGCTTCACAATTGGTTGTATGGCTTTCTTATCGGCTAATGCCGTCACCTGATTTGCCGAGGAGCGATAATGAGATGCCCGGGAATCTCCAGACCGTGTGTTCCTTGAGCTGTAAATGTCCACATCCACGTATTGTCTGGACGCTCATCACGTGGCTTGCTCTGACGTCACATGAGAGGCCGTTGCTGTGGCCTTGCTGCCGAGCACGCACAGTCGCGGACAATATGAAAGACTGGCAGCGGCCTTTACTTTCAAAGTCCTATAATGCACATAATGCGTTACAGGGAATCGGTGAGGAAATTGGCGTGTCTCGCGACGCACATTTTCCCGCTAAATTTAGCGGGAAAACTGAATGGTTGTATAGTGACGTGACGTCGATTACCCCCGCTAAATTTAGCGGGGAAATTGAATTGGCGTCTGGGTCACAGGACGTGAATTTTCCCCGATGTGTATAGGTCACGTGACGTTACGTGACGCCACTTTCCCCGCTAAATTTAGCGGAAAATGCTCAAACGGACTGACGGACGGACAAAATTTTAGGATTGGGGGCAGCGTTAAAAAGCACTTTATGCTTTAAAAGCCCAGTCGAGCGCGTAGGTTATAAGGCCTGTCGCGCTATCTATCGGAAGAAAGCTCGATCCTTATCGAGGCTACAGCGGCTGTTCAGTTTTTGGCGTCACCCCCCTCGCTTGGTTTCGAGAGAAGAGGTAAGAATCAAGCGCGTGGCTGTATCTTCCGGGTGGACAGGTTGAGCAATCAGTTTTCGGGCGTTTGATAACACGCTCGCGGGATAAATGGCGATAAGCGGTTTCCATTTTCTCTTCGCCGAGCACTCATATACTACTACAGGGGTTGGCTCAGCAATCGTTTGCCGACCAAGTGGGGGAGTGTCGCCAAAAGTTTAACAGCCGGCGAAATACCGCTCGTTTACACGAGTAGCAGTGAACGCCTTCACCGTCCGATGTAGTCACGTGCAACTTGCAAGCCATTCATAGTGCGTCTTTTTTGGCGAGTAACGCCATCATCGCGCCCTCGTGATAATGCCACCGACCCCCGAAAAAACAAACAAATCCAGCGGCCGGCACAAATATACACAGGGGTGGAACTCATGAAATGTACTTGGGAGCACCCACGGGAGCAGCTGAAACAGCTGTTTTGGAGCAGGCTGGGAGCAGCTAAAACTACGTTCTGGAGCAGACTAGGAGCAGCTTAGATCAGTTTTCATTGCACTTCAGCTCGTGTCTTAGACGAGCACGGGAGTAATTTCGATTGTGCTTAGCAGCACAGATGAACATGAGTGGTTAGGGACCTAGGTAGATGGGATAACAGTGTAATAGATGCAAAAACTTGAAACGTTGTGAGCCTTAATGAGAACCAAAAAGCAAGTACCATATGTTTCTGAAGATAGTGTCCTTGATATTTTCTGAGTGGTTTTCAGCTGCTCAAAATGCAAGCCAGTACTGCTTATAGCACACCCCACACGTGCTCGACATAGTAATTATATGTGCGAACCACGTGACGTGCGTAATCAACGGACGTGCCGTTGCGCGGAGGAACAGGGCAACAAATTTCGAGTATATCCTATTGTACAACTCAATATCGAAGAAGCAGACTACGATTAACGGAGTTATCGTATTCTAAGCAATAAGCAGGAGCAAGGTTAAAGTACGCCGAGCAGATCTACCGCTCGCGTGAGAGCTGCTGGCCGGCAAGGTTTCGGATCGGACCGCGTTTCAGTTCTATCGAATCACGATTTATCTTGCAGGAATGCGGTTCCAACTTCTAACGATGAAGTACTAAAAGGAATCTTTTGCTAATGTGTTTTCTACTGGCTGACGTCCGGAACCCGGGCCGCAGAGCCTCAGGTAATCTGACGCTTAACGACTCGACCTCACCTCGGCCGACTTGCTTAACCGCTTATCGTTGAAGAACAATCTAGTCGCAGGTGATGTAGCGCTTGGAATCCAACCCCCGAATTTTTTCGCCCGCTTCTGACTCGGGATACACAGGAAAAATAAACATAACAAAGGATTGCAAGCCGACCAAGCTAAACGCGCTCATTGTTGCCAATCGAGTCGATAAAAACCGAAACACAGACAAAATACAATTTCTTTGGCGCACGTTGTGCGATTTGGAGCATAATGGCGCGAGGTATTGGCTGTGGCGCAGTTTCCGCAAAATGGCGCAGGATGGCGCAGACCAATGCGTCTGGCGACAAATGGCGCAAAATATGGCTGGCCGTTCCACCCCTGTATACAGCTAAGGCCGGATATACCTTGGCCCGTCTCGCTTCAACACCTGATGCACACATATCTCCCGCTCAAATTCTGCACATATCCGCTCCCCGTCCTCTCTTCGACGGTTCTTCTTTACAAATCGATCCGAAAAGCCGACGTCTCTGCGTAACCACTCGAGCCGCGCTAATGCATTTCAACAACCAGCTGGGCTTTCGCTTCTCCATTGGCTCGTTGTGTGTAAACCCGCGTACAAGCCCGTGACCAGGCGGCCGACGGGTCGCGCGTACGCGGCCGGCAGCGGTTTCACGATGTGCGTCGGTTGGTTTAGAAGATATATGCAGACACGACGCGTCGGTGCCGGCCAGGATCGGGCAGAGTACGCGCTCTTCGCCCGATGCGGCTTGTTGTCGTTCTCGCTTCGAGACGTATACTACGCGGTGGTCTTACGCGGTTCGCGCGTCGTACGGAGACGACGGGCGACTCGTCTCGGGTCGGGATCGTCGGCGGGGTTTGTGAGTTGTGCCGGCGTTGGGACATACGGAGATGACGGCAGGATCGAAGACGGCGGCTAGGCTGGCGACGGACGAGCAAAGTACGTATGGGTCTCGAATTGATCGATCAAGGGTGGCCAGTTGGTTTCTTTGTCGATTGTCACGTTTCTGCCAGGCTTCTGCTTTCTGCTAGGCGCGATTAGGCGGACAGGAGGCATTACAACTATACTCTGTCTCACACTACACCGGGCCACGGCTCACGCAACGGTCCGACGGACCCGCGGTCAAGCAGCGCGAAAAGTGCATCGTCACGGTATTCGTTTTCTTCGTGGGATTGGCATCACCTGCTTAACCAATCACGCAAAAATATATCGCAGGCTCACGGCGTTTTTATTGTGCGTAATTGATTCAGTCGATAATAGCAAACGCACAAAGAAGATGAGATTGGTTGCATCGGATCCAGGTGTTGACTTTGTCGGAAGGCATACAGTGAAACGGAGTATAGGGATGTGCGAATACTTGGTCAAATCTCATAGCGCAGCGTCATCCCTATAGCTTCATTCACCACTGTAAAGAGATTCGGTATGTCTTGCTCTTGCACTGTGAAGGCTCTGAAGAATGCAGCGCTATACATTTGGCAAACATTCAAAATGGCCATGCGCGGACCGCGCAACGAATTATGGGAACTTCCTGTATATACTCCTCCTTGCTCTCCGCAGCATTTACCACCTGACACTGAAGAGAGCGAGAGAGAAAGGGCTCTGGTTCGCGCAGTAACTTGCCCGACCTCGCCCGCTCGCGCGAGTTTACTCTGTAACCTCCGTCATCTGCTACAGTCAGTTATATATGCAGGATTTTCCCAGAAATCCCCTCGGCGCACCAAAACATTTTGTACGTTTTGAAAAAAAAAAAAAAAAAGGTCAGTGTAATTAATTTAGAGTCTAGACCTTTAACCGCCACTTTTGACTAACGAAAATATTGAAGAAAATTTATAAGCACATCTTTCGCAGTCTTAAGCGCGCACGACAAAAATTATTACAATTTTATTTACTCAGAAGAGTTCAGTCCTAAAGCACTTAAATAATAAAAAAATATTTCTTTGCATCACTCATTACTGTTTTAATGCACATGTAAGTAGGAGGGCCCGTCTGTTTTTATTAAACGTTACTACTTATATTCATGGCGATTTTGTTTTTGGACAAACGTTTTGGTCACGCAGGACTCGTAGCTTGTAGTCACGTTTTGGAGCGCTATGGAATGAGTTGTTTCAAAAATACAAAGTGTGCTTAATTAGTCTTACCAAAAACGTGACCTGGGTCTCAATGCAACATTTTCCAGTAATTTTATCGCCCCTAAACATACCGTAAACGCACGATTACTGAACAATAAAACTATTAAAGCTCCTACAACGTTTCTCACGAAAGAACTTGAATTTTTGTTCACCATATCACCTGTAATTTGTATACTTAGTGCAATTTTCATTTTCTACTAAAATTACGAGGAATCGGCGGCTTCTTGACGGCCTCAGATTCACGAAAGCTCTGCAGGATTAAAGCGGGTAACTCAGCATTCACCAGTTGTTATTGAAATACATCATCAAAAATAATTAACCAATTTTGTTTTAAAATATCAACTAAGAAAATTTGTTAATAGCGTAGAAACATGTGAATCAGCGTGGTGCTCTCGTTAGACGTGTACAAACGATTAGCGGAGAAATGGGGCTCATTCGAGGGCTTCTGCGTCGGTTGAAAACGTGTTTGCTCGGCAACGGATGAATAACCACAGGAGGCCGGATATTTAAACCGGAAGCCCCCGGGGGGGGGGGGGGGGATCGCTGTTGCGTCTTTCCGTGGTGATAGGTCACAGAACACGAGAACGATATGCAATTATGTAAATGGGGCAAACAATGATGCGTCGCGTTCATTAACACGATCACTAGCAAGGCCGGAGTGAAAATATGCATTGGGAACAGGGAGTGCTAGCGATGCACGTTGAAAAGACACTGACCCCCCCCCCCCCAAAAAAAAAAGAAAGAAAAAAAGAGGAAGTTTTTGGTAAGGGCTTGAATAGAACACGAGTGTAATAAAATGAACTTTGCCGAAGAAAAATATGGTTGAATATTTACGCCTCGAGCCAAATTTTGGGTGGGGAGCGATTTCGATATATCTGAGCATCGACCCTAAATCAGAGCATGTTTTTGAATGACTCCGAGAAACACTGAACGCACGAAACTATTTTTTAAGTGCTTGGAACGCATGTGACAAGAATGAATTTCTTAGAAAAAAAAAGATAAATCACACGTTGTGAGACTCGTCTATTTCTATTTCGTCGCGTCATTCCGTGAAACCGAGTTTTGCAACATAAATATTACGCAATTTATTTTTGCTGGAATGTGTTTTTTTGCGATAAATGTTTTGTGAGATAGATGTTTTTGTGAGATAGATGTTTTTTGTGAGATAAAGGTTTTAGTGATATAAATAGGAGCACGCCGTGACACTCAAAGTAAGTTTCACAACATAATTATTGTGGAATTTTTTTTGTTTTTTTTGCAGGGAAAGTGTTTTTTGTGCAATACGTATTATATCTTTGCACATAAATAAATTTTTACCTTCAGTTTTGTGTCGTTTTAAAGGAAACATAACACAATATTGGGTTTGATTGCGACGCACTGCACGCACGCTCTCTATTGACACCGACAACTCAAGAAACAAGCACTGCAGGTTATGACAAGTCCCAAGCACCTATAATTATCGCTCCACAGTCAATCCGAATGCGGCGTTAGCCGAAACAGAACCAATCACCAAGCAAGACGTGCGTATATAATGTGCCTAGTCCTGCTTTTCTTGAGCTGCTGCAGTGACTCTACCCCGAGTGCTATGCAAGTATTTCCGGATGCAGGGCCGCCGAACCGGAAGCCTCTTTGTCGCAGTGCCATCGACCAACACACGTTGTGCGCTTGCGCAGTGCTGACAGCAGCAGCACCACCCCAGTGGCGTGTCGTCAGCGACGACACCAAGTGGGAAAGCTCGAAGTGCGATTGGTGCTCCTGAAGGGGAATCGCGCTACCTCTCCTACCTCCTCCGTGACGTCTTTATACTTCGTTTCAGCTCAAGTCCAGACGCAGCCGACGCTACGAGCCAATGGAACCGATCAAGCTGCGTCAAAAGCACTACGTCACTGGGCCTTTTCTTGTTTATGATTGGTCCCATCAGCCAGTAGCGTCGGCTGCGTCTGGACTTAAGGTGAAACGAAGAATAGAGCTTGGGGATAGAAGCAGACTTTTTCTTTTAGTCTCTCCTTCCAAAAACAGACTGGCTTATGTAGTCACGGAAGTCACCCGGGGTAACGTATATGTCGAACGCGGCTCACGCGGATTGGACTCGGGCACAACGTGAGCACTCGGCTTGGGCTCGCGGTTACAATCAATGTCTTGGTTGCCAATCAGTGTCTTGGTTGTGGTTGCTGGCGTCCAATCGCTGTCGGTGATGGGAGCATCCGAACCATAGACGACGTCCGGAGCTCAGCGCTTGACCTTAAGCATCGCCAACCCCAGAGAGTGGCTACGATGAATACTGGTGTCATAAGATCACGTGATCATCCGTCTTCGGCAGCAGGTTGAGGGGGCGAACGCGTAGTTTTGTTTTCTTCGATGTTTTTCGTCGACGGCTACACTTAGTTTCGCCTGAAGTTTGAGAGCAGACGATGCTACGAGCCGATGCGACCAGTCAGACAGTACCAACAGCGGAACAACATGGCGGTCGTCATCTTTCTCTGCCTGTTCTATAATCTGCTAAATCAATCAAGCACGATGAATGCCTGGTGATTTGAACTTTTAGTATGTGTGTTTGTGATTGTAGGCGTTCGAGCCTACAAATACGACTGCGTTCTGAATTTTGTTGAAACGAAGTTTACATCTACAGGGTGAAACAAGGAGACGGCAGGCTCTTTAAATCGACCGGAAAATTCGGTTCTTAACCTATCGCGCTACGACTTTGTGCAGCGTTGCCCACAGATGGTGCTTTTTTTTGTAAAATTTGCAAAGAACGAATTTACCTGAGGAAAAAGTAAAGAAAGAAAAAGGCTTAGCTCCTATGGAAACGCAGCGACGCCACCGGTCTTCAAACAACATGGCGCCGTTTCGCACGGGAGACAAGAGATGACGCTACGAACGCCGCCAACGAACGAGCATACGGCGCCGAGAGCCGGCACTTTAGCAGACGATCCTTTCGACTCAAAAGCGGCTCGCGTTTCGCAGGCGGCGACAGTCGCAGAAACAAAAACAGGCGCGGTAACAACAAGGAACTGCAGTTCTCTGTCTGCTAAACACGTTCGTTGGCGGCAGTTGGCGTCGCGACCGCTTGCGCCATCTTTTGTTTCCCGTACGAAACGGCGCCGTGTTGTTTGCAGACCGGTGGCGTCGCTGCGTTTCCATAGGACCTAAGCCTTTTTCTTTCTTTACTTTTTCCTCAGGTAAGTTCGCTCTTTGCAAATTTTACACAAAAAAATGCACCATCTGTGGGCAACGCTGCACAAAGTCGTAGCGCGATAGGTTAAGAAACCGAATTTTCCGGTCGATTTAAAGCGCCTGCCGTCTCCTTGTTTCACCCTGTAGAGCTTGCACGTGACGCCGTCCTACTATGCTAATGGTAATTTCTACTTGTGCAGGCGGGGAACAAGAGAAAGGAACAAATTTGACACTAAATAAATGCTACAGAATGTACTACGCGCTCAGGAGCAAGGCTACCACAATAGCAGCTGATATGACGTCGGTACCAGCCATGTACGCGGAGGAAAAAAACTGATGCGTGTTTGATAGGCTAGGAACGTCAATTAATTCTTCTGAGAAAAAGTAGACAAAATTATGATTCCCTGAAATTTTAACGGTTGTGCGAAAAAGTACTCATTCTTTTGATATTCTTTTGCTCTCTTTGTTTCAATAGTAAATAGTTTCCACTTCGATAATTATTCGCTCCGTCAAATGTGTTTCCCCCGCCGCAAAAACGGCACCGGCAGCGTATTTTCGGTATTCCTTGTAAGCGTTAGTTGCGATTAAAAAAAAACATAAATAAAGAAACCTCGGTTTACGCCCAGCGAAATTTAACAAGGGGCTCAAATTGCGGAGGGGAACGGGGAAACTCGTAAAACGTTCGCGATATTTTTGTTTGTTTTAAAGGAGCGGTGCAACGATATTCAATTGGAATGTTTTCACTTTACACGAGCTTACTGGCACTAGTGGGACTCAAGGATACTCACACGCAACGCCACTGGCCAAGAGACTCCTTTGTTGCGGTGTAATTTCAAAAACAAAAGCGATAATTTTCATTCAATCTCTCCTTTGCAAAATTTGATGACGTAACGTGGGGATCGCAAAACACCCCGATGACGATATTTGAATGCGGTTCATAGATTGGACCCGAGCATTGCGTGGGCACTCGATTTGGGCTCGTGATAATTCCTAGCTCGAGAAGCATTCGGGTAGTGGCCTGTGTCCAATCGCTGCAACGACGACAATAGCCGAGCCATAACAATGTCGGGAACTCAGCGCGTGTCCTGTGCTTTGCCAACCCCAGCGCGTGGCTATGATCAACATTGGCGGCATATAATCGGCTTCAGATCACGTGGCCTCTTGTTCTGGCTGCGAGTTGAGGAATGAGCGCCGCTCGTTTTTCTTTATTTTTTTCTGGGACTTCCATTGCGTGGGGAGAAAAACAAACGCGTGTTTCATAGGTCATTAACGTCAGGGATTCGTTTTAGTGGTATTTGCGCAAAGTACAGAAATTGTTGCATCGCCCCTTTAACAAGATATTTGTTTTAAAGGAAACATACGAGCGAACTCTTTTTGTTTTCCGCCAGATGTAAGCGTAGGAATGGTCCCAAAACAGCTTTGCCCATCCAACAACATCTATAATACATACAAACGCGGCATATGCTGGAAGGCGTCGCACCGTCAGCCGTCGAGGTGAGATCACCTCGCGAAGTTTGGAGCCGATCGCGGAAGCAGTTGGAATGTGTGTGTCAGTGAATCACGTGACGGAAGCTATGAGACGTCATTCCTAATCATCCGGAAATTCGTTCATACTCCATCACGAAATTTCGTCGTCGATGAACTCCCCGTTGCTGTAAGTGAGTGACATTTATTGAGGGTAAGAACGGCGGGAACCTCGGCTTCAAGCACGCGCTCGATGCCTTCCGCCGTGCTTTGGCTACGCGTGCATGGTCGAAGCTAACGAAACATCGAAGCATGGTCGAAGGTAGGAAGGAAGCTCGCGCTGGAGGTGGGACTATTGAAAGATCTTCCCGCCAGTTTCATTCTGACTTTTCTGAGAGTGACTATAAGCTCTCGCAAACGCCACATCTCGAATGAGTCAAAAGAGTATTCTTTTCACGTAACTTGCGTTAAAAAGAGAAGAAGGTTTTATGCAGTTCAGTGCAGGAATATTGATGACGATCAGACATGCATGCCATTATATACTTATGTTCTTCCCGTGTCAATTCGTAACTCAGGAATGCCACTCTCCCGTTACGGTACACAGACTTTTGGTGCTTGTTTATCAGGGTCCCCTTCTAATGTAGTACACTAGAGCACGACCCAAAATACTGTTTGTGCGAGGCATGTTGTCAAGACGCCACTCAATTTAGGTTTCTCGCGACAGAGTCGCGTGTTTATCAAGAAAACGTACAAAGTTGGAGAGTAGCCAGAACACCAGCGATGATAATTGTGACGTCGAAGACCCCCTTGGAAGGTTTCCGGACGTCACCGAGGTTATCTCGTCCCCTGCGATCACGCATTTCATGTTACTTCAAGTCACCGCGCGTTTTCGGTGTTTCACTTGTCACAAAATTCGCGTTCTATGGTTATAATATCTATTGTCATTATCGAGGATGTGCCACAGACGGCTTAACAGTTTCCATATACTGATAGTTCTATGGCGTCATTTCAGATGACAGAGGAAAAGAGAGTGAGATAGGATAGGGGATAGTTTATAACTATCAGCTTAATTAAGACTTTGAGTTAGAGCTAATTGGTTCATGATGCTTTAAAAGATTAAAAGCGCAAAAAAAACAACAACAAGGACGAAGAAAAAAACACATACACGACACAGACTGGCGACACAGGGGCCTGTCTTTGTTCTGTGTGTTTCTTCTTCGTTCTTGTGCTTATGCGCTTACAGCCTTTTATAACTAAGTTATACTAGGGCATGTTCTATAACATTTTAGTAGATCGTTTCGATACCACCGATAGCCCCGATACTGATTTCCGGTAACGATAACGATGCATGCACAAAGGCGGCGGTGGAATATCGGGTATCGTTATCGAGGCCATCGGAACGGTCTACTAAAATTCTCTATTAGCTATAAATTACATCTATTTCATGGTCTATATAGCATCTCGAGAACATTTCTGTTCAGCGATAAAAGTAGTTTTCAATTAAACTTTCTGCATTGAACTTTTTTTATCGCTTGTTGAGAGTATAAAGATGTGGGTCTCCATTTACGGAACACGTAAGCTACAAATAGATGAAGGAAAGAAAATAAATGTTGATTAGCGAAAGGACCTCAAGGATCTTCGGAATGAAATCTTGATTAGCCGAAGGGACCTCGAGAGATGTTCGTTCGTTAATCGCCAACTTCCGGCTTTGTCTTGCCGGGGTCAAGGCTGGATGCAACCTTTGTTTAAGAAGTGTATTATTGAAGCTCATTAATGCCCGATCTCCTTGCCGAGTAATTAATTGAACAACTTAGCGCCATAGGAGAGCACAATGGACCCTTTTCTCATAAAGATGTGGCACAGTGGCAAATGTATTAAACTTTTTTTAATGCTAGAATGATATGATTATTGCGATTGGGCAACACCAACTAAAAGTGTGTGTTCGTGTGTGTGTGTGGGGGGGGGGGGGGGGGTAGTTGTGCACGTTCGAGACGGTAGAGAACGTTCAAAAGTATATGCCTTTTCTTTATCGTCATACGACGTGCGATAATCGGTCGCTGGATTGAAGACTGCGTCCGCGTGCGAAGAACCTTTCTAGCAAAACATTCGTTGTGCATTGCAGGCATTTCTGTCACTGTTTCAACCAACAAGGTAAAAAGGTGAGAGCTAACACGACGAGTAGAGATGCAGAGTATTTCTGACGCTCTGCTGGGGCTTCGCTGTCCCAGCCAGTGGCTGCAGTAGGTTTAATCGACTAGAAGACTGCAGACTGAGCTACATCAGAACAGGCGTCCGCCGTGTCTAGTCTCGTTGCTGTGCAACCGCCGGCGCCAGGGTCGTGACGACCTTCAGGAAGTGACGTCATCAGATCCCACTGACAACGTTATCAGGTGGTGTCGTCTGACGGAAATGTGGCGGAGAAAATACAAGCAATTAGTACACACCAGTCAAATGTGTTTTTTTCTCCGCGCCGCGATGAATAATAAGTGTGGATAAATTGAAACGCTAAAAGAAATCGGGTAACTAGAGGTTTAGTAGATCGTTCCGATACCTCCGATACCCCCGATAACGATACTAAATATGTAAGCGCGGAGGCGGAGGCAGAGTATCAGGTATCATTATCGGAGTCATCGGAACGATCTATAAACCTCTCTACTGATTGATTGAATACCTCTATTTGAAAGATGGCTCGATGGCCTAGGTATAGAAAAAGGCAGGGAAAATTACACTCGGCGGTCGACGCCTGTTGGCGCGTGCAAACGCCCACAACGCAAGAAGTGTGTTTTTGGCGCGGGCAGCGTTCTGGACTAATATCCACTCTTCCAGACTGTGAATGTTGGGGTGACATGCATGTACAGTGTACTAGGATACGTGGTAGTGTTTGGACCGGCGTGACTCGACAATGGGAACTTGCGAGGCTGCGCGTGTAGACAGCAATCGCGGCGCTGCAGTCAACAGGGCAGCAGAGCCGATATTCAGGGCAGCAGAAAGTCGCTGCAGTCCGCACGTGCCGCCGCACGTGCGCGTGCACGCGGTGCACGCGCACAACCACCACCATACTGTCCCCACTGCCGATGCGCCGGTGTCGACACCTATCGCGATCTACACCACACGCCTCACGCGAGCCGCTCCGGTCCCAACACCCGTATTCGTATTCTATAGTACACTGTAATGCTGGGCGCGGCCTTGTTGCAAGCCGATGCACTCTCATAGTAGGTGGTGGATTGTCGACCTGGCTCCTCTGTCGCACGTAGAGCTAGACAGCGGTGGTGTGGGTGACGAGGAGGCCTGATCCTATTCCTCATCATTGTGGTCTTGGTCAGGTTGGACGGCCTATCTTGGGGGTGTAATTTCTCCATTTGGTGAGGATGCCCTAGGTACAGGCCACCCTGGCGCGAACATTGTGAATGAGGACCTCGCGCGCCTCGGGAAAGCCCTTGAGGCTTCCCCGAGGCGCGCCATGAGGGAACTCTGGCGGGGAGTCAGCAATTGACTATGGACATTGCGGCAGAGGTTGCGTTATTTTGCGATTTACCAAAAGAGGGACTAATTTGTATAGAGTGCGTTCAGCAATTAAGCAGCGCAGGGTTGTAAAAACTACTATTGAATTTGTCGCTGGTTACAGTAAGCCACCGGTACAGCGCTCCACTGGAAATGGAGAGGTCCTGGGTTCGATACCGGGACCAGGCGGATTTTTTCGGTCGACCAGTCACCATGCTGTGTTTGGAGATTTGTGTTTGCCCTTTGTTTCTCTTGTTCCCCTTCTCCAGGGATTATTTTCGTCGTCTTCCATAGCATGTCTGTTTTATTTTTTCCTCCAATAAAGTTGTAGAGACTGAGTCATTATTCTTGTAGATAGGGACGTATTTTATAGACAGGGAACGCAGTAATTTAGTTACCTTTTGTTTTTCCGCGAGTGGCTCGGTTAATTGCTGAGTATTACAGTTAGCATTTGCGAACTAAATTGCGGTGTCATAAACAGCCGCTCTTTTCTCTGTTCGGCGAATAAATCCAAAAAACATGCCGTGAAAAAAAAAAGAAAAAAAGAAAAAGGAGGGACGTTATTGCTGGGAGCCCGGATGTAATTCAACTCTTTTTTTTTCCATAGTTTTATTCTTTTGACTACAGGTCAGGTTGGCAGAGTAAGTTAAAATGAGCAGCCGCGATAATTTAAGGGGTGATATGTTTTCTTGAAGATTGTCTGAATTCTACGTAGCTGGGCTTCTAGCTCTCCTCTGATTCTGGTTAGCACTAGAATCTCAAACAACAATATAAAGTTCGGTTACGGCTGCGCTTCTCCAGAATCCGGTTTATCTCTATTCAAATCCATTGAGCGCTGCAAAATTGCTGTTCAAGATTTGAAAAGAATAAATTCTGAAGCTGTTCTGTGTTTTTTCAGTGAGTTTTATTCAAAAGCTAAAGAACTGTTTATTTTAAATTGAAGGTTGATACAGTAAATCTGTAATTTTGCATTTGGTTGATACGGTAAATCTGTAATTTTGCAATATGACTGTGCAATTTTTTAATAAAGATGCAGCTGTAAATTTCTTGTTGACAAATATTCAAGGTATAATTTGCCTTAATCAACAGTTGTAAATGTAAACTAAAACTGAAAGCAAGTCGTGTTATTGAGGAATTTTATTTGGCAACAAGTGAAGAAGGGAATAGGGCAACCATTTTGAGTATGTTTTGCTTCCTGCTTTGTCAAATGAAATTCCTCATCGTCCATTTTTTCATGTAAATACTAGTTTTAGTGAGTCGACTGATTTGAGTACGTTCACAGTTTGTACACGTCGAACCGTATGATACCTAACTGCGAGGAGATTTTTTTAAATAAATAACGTTTACGAAAAACAAAACAAAAATCCATGTAAAGGTTTTTGTTGTGGTTTCATTTCTGTTTTTCAGTTCTTTGTTAAAATTCAATATAGGAAAATGATACTGTTTTTTACATAAACTCATGACTTGATATAAATGGCCTTATATGTATTTTCTAAATTACCTATCATTAATTAGGGCTTAAATTATGAGTAGCCGATCTATAAAAACCGTCATTTGAACGTTCGTTCACAAAGACAATTTCTGTTGGTTTGCCGTTGCAATATATACAGTATATTTATGACTTGACGAAGCCTTGCTGATGAAATATGAGGGTTCTTTATTGACAGCCATCACATCTCGCTACTGTATATGTTCAGTGCCGACGCCTTCCTCTTTACAAGTAATTTGGTGCGCATTTTTTGTTTTTGTGATTGTATGTGATTGATTAAGAGACGAATGCCGGAGCTCATTCCTCTCTCCCTTTGCTTTCCTCTCCGGCGGAGGAAGAAAATAAAATTGAGTTCGTTGATTAACGCCGCGGAAGTCAACACGCTTGGCCTTGAGCGTTGGAGACCCGCATCTGAATCCAACTAAACCTAAAGCAGATGAGAAAGCCATAAATGTTTGTACGACGACAATTATGATTAACGTGACAGACTAGACCCCACGCTTGCGAAGCTAGGCGGCGCGTAAAGTTAGGACGCCACATTGGCATGCAATGTCTCGTCTGCGAATTACTCGTAGACATACATAATAGACTGGTACATCGCATCCAATCACCCGCGTTCACGCACGAGACACGACAGCACTGACCACTGGAGCTCCTTTCACAAGTGGGCGCCGCCATCTTGAATTGGCGTCGTCACTTCCAGTATGGGCGAAAACACTGTTTTGCCGTCACCACGCCAATGAAGACATTTAGGAGCATAAGCGCTAGCAATCGTCACACATTTTCGTTTTGCCTGCTGCTATTATTTTGTTTTATTATTTGCAGGTTGAAATGTTTTATTATTTTTTCGTCGCCCATTCCGGATATGCCTCTGCCAGGTAGCTAGTGGACGAGAATATACAAAAAAAAAATATAGATCTAAAAAAAAAGGACACACGGCTATACATACTGGTTTACTTACCAAGACTATAAATATAATAGAAAGTCGTACACCAACATGCGTTTGTCGTAGCTGTACATATTTATCTTCCTCTAGTCTTGGATCAAGAACATGTATTAAGGGACAACAAAGAGTGATTTTGAGTTCGTCTCTTTTATTATGGCGATAACTCAACCAGCGCTCACTAAGCGTCCTTAAAAATAACCCCAAAGAACGCCGCCAGAAGCGGTGACACGGAGCTTTTTCGGAGGTAGCTGGGAAATAGGGGCGTGTTGGGGCAAGCTTTGTCGCATTTTAGACTTGCGGACACCATGTACAAATTGTTCGTGCAAAAATCCGCACACGATAATACGCGAACATGCACAACAAAACCGGCTTTGTTGTCACACTAAAAATACAGTTAATCCTATACCACCGGGATTGGTTTTTATTGAGGCCCTAAAAATTTCTTCGTGAATTTCAGCAAGTATGCGATTAAGGATCCGAGTAGGTTTGAAAAATTATCCGTACACTCGTCCAGTTTGATAAAAAAAAGTGTAGACTGTCTGGCGGAGGCGGCGAGGTCAAATCTCATAAAAATAAACACGGAAACGTTGCTGTCGGCTTCCGTGAAGTTTTTTTATTTTATTTTGTTTATGGTAATTGAAAGCTGCAGGTAGGAAGGAATACCGGGATGATTATACGCGGGCTGTTTTTTTTAAGCCTTCGATGAACTGGCTGGAAAAACAAACAAGAGTAATGAAAAGTGTTCTACACAGCGTTTAGATATGCATACTGTAGTGTCTGCTACACATAAACACCGAACAGATTTAGGCAATTAGCATGACGTGGCACGGGCGTTTGAATGGCCTCCTCAAAAGAGGTGCTGCTGTCTGGGACCTCAAGCTTTCCATCACGCGCCCAAGAAGACCGCTAGTCGACACAGATGATCTGTTCCGATCCTCCGTCATCCCGAACGTCTGTTCGATCTCCTCGAAATTTCCCGCAGTTTCCTCCTGCACATACACGCTGTCGTCTGTGGCGACCGACGGTCTTGTTCACGCGTGAGGGACGACATGAGAGTCCAGACCGTAACGCTTTTTTACAAGAGGGCATCCAAAAGCTTTTGCGCCACGTGCATGGTAAGTTTCTAAATCTACGGGTAAAGTACGTAGATGAGTGACTAAAAAAGTATGCATCTAATCTTTGTATCTATGACTTCTTTATGTATTTTTAAGTTTTTGCTAAGTTCATCGCAGGTTGAAAATTTTAAAGAGAAAAACCAACCCTTGGAATTTTATTGTTTGATAGATTTACCTTCGAAGTAAAAATCTGATGCTATATTCGTGTCTGACAAAGCGCTATCTGCACATACACAAATCCCGGGATGTTTCTCTCGTTACAAGTAATTAAAGTCCCTCGATAGTTCTTTTTACAAGTAACAACAAGCAATACGAATGACAAAAGCACATTCCGCTGGAACAAACTGGCGTCATTCAGTTCAGTCTTCTACTGTGTGCTGCCATTTTGCTTCCTAACATTGCACCGTCACGCAGTCTGTGCTTCA
>JAZHYW010067518.1:0-17373 GCA_037355805.1 Ixodes ricinus | reverse complement strand
TCTTATTACTCGCACCCAACAGCCTTCTATTAACAACGTGGAATCTTTTTCTTTTTCTTTTTTAGTGCATTGGATCGCTTGTTGCTCATTTCCCGAAGAGAAGCTTCTGTTACAAAATCAGCATAAAGTTGTTGAATGCACAAAAAGGTCAACCAGCCTAGAATGAGGTGGATGCGCTTTCCGCGCGGTAGTGACGTCAATTTTACAGCGAGGCTGTATATGACTCTTTGGTCGGGTTTTTGTCGTGTCCGTCGACAGAAAAGTAGTCAACAGAAAACCATCGCGGGCACCTTATCGCCTTATCTTCGTTCGTGCGCGCCTTATCTTCTATCATGGGGGTTTGACACTTGTTTCAATAAAAAAGCCACAAGACAAGTGCCAAAACCACATGATAGATGATAAGGCGCGCGAACAATGCGAAGCACGTAGCGCTCCACGCATGTGTTTCTCGGTAAAAGTTGCGGTTGCGCAAGCTGCTGCGGCAACGGCAAAGTACGAAGTGGGGAGTAACTTCACTAGCCCCCTAACAATGCGAAGCACGTAGCGCTCCCCGCATGCGTTTCCCGGTAAAGATTGCGGTTGCATAAGCGGGCGCGGAAACGGCGGTGTACGAAGTCTTTCATTCAGACCCTTTTGCTGTTCATAAACATTAACTGACACTTGCGTCCCAAGCGACTTCCGGTCGCTCCGTCTTTGCAAGCCTGTCGAACTTGCTTGTGTCACCAGTGCTAGAAAGCATAAATGCTACAAGGACAACAAATTTGGAGATTTAACGATGACATTCGGCTGTACAATTTAACGTCTTGGAGGAGGCAACTTGGTTTACAAAATATTCGAAACATTTTAACAGATCTCCCGCTTCTTCGTTCTTTCGGCGTTCACCTGGAGAATTGGTGGTTAAACGTTTCATCGACATTTCAAGCAGCGGTGTCAAGGTGGGATTTTTTTGTTCTTGTTATGAACCGGAAGTTCGCTGGGATGTCATAGACTGGAGCACAGCATGGTGGCGTTTGCAAAGAAAAGGGTCTATCGAAAAAGTTTTGGTACAGTGCATTTACTTCTCTTTCGTCAATAATTTGGTATAGTGCAGTGGACAATCGTTGCAGGTGATACCACAGCTTCGCTGGCCAACCACCTTCACAGCGTAGATTGGAGCCCCAATTTTTTACGTCACCTTTGAAAGTTACCTTTGGAATTCTGATCAGTTGCCTTTCACAGTCATATTTCGCGCGTTGTAATTTAATCTAACACCTTGAACCATTTACAAATGCACGCACACTTTAAACGTAAGTTCACTCTTCTGCAGAGCACTGAGATGGTCAATCACCGCGAACAATGTGGAAATCCCAAAATAACAAAACTCAAAATACGATTAAAAATAAAGAAAGAAAACGCGATGTGCACAAGGACAAGGGGCATGACGTTTCACTTGCTCACTGTAAGCTCACAACCATCTTTTTTTTTCTTTTTTTTTTCAGAGTGCCGTCTTACCTGAACGGCACCAACCATCGGAGTCCATAAATTCTGCCGTCTTCTCTGGCATGTTGTGGTAGCCTTTCATGACGCTCGGAATGCGGAAGTAGAGTTCCCCCTCCTTGTTAGGACCTAGCTTCTCGCCTGTCTCGAGGTCGATGAACTACGTGTAGTAGAAAAAAAAATGTTTGCATATTTAGTGTCTGGAAGGAAAGAAACCTGCAACTAGAAAAACGAGGAAAAAAGATTACTGTGTGCCATGCCAGGTTTTGTAATTTGTGATTGTGCTTGCGTGTGTGCTCTTGTGTGTGTGTGCATATGCGCGTGTGTGTGTGTGTGTGTCTTCAGCTTGAGGAACATTATCGTCGAGCTATGGCTTGCAGTACAGGGACCTTATTTATTTTATTACTTTTTGAGGTCTTAATTTTTGAAATCATTACGTTGTTTTATTCACCACACAGACGATATCAATAATTATTCCTGGTTGTTTCTAAACAATGCGACTTGCCACGTGTGGCTATAATTTATGAAATCGCAATTGATTTCATCTTCACGTGACCTTCGCCTGTCTTCTACGCAATGAGTCCTGATTCTTTACTTTGAGTTGTAATGGTGAACAGAACAGCGCACAAAAAGACGAGGACAGAGAAAAGGACCATGCACAACACACAAGCGCTGACTCGCAACTGAATTTATACACAAAAGAAAGAAGAAGGGACGTCCTCTTCTTCTTCCTTTTTGTATAAATTCAGTTGAGAGCACGGTGGAAGAAATACATTTAGGTGATGACTCTGTCCGACGCGGCGACCACATTATGTTCCGCGCACCGAGCGCTTCACTCGCACGGGGATAGATGGCGCCCAAGTATAGGGACCCTCCCAAACCTACCGCTCCGGTTGTTTCTTCCAGCGGTGGTCCCGCATTCCCTCGCTCACCGCTTCTTGTTGTACCCACGGTGGAAGAAACCCATTTAGGTGATGACTCTCTGTCCGACGCGGCAGCAACATTATGTTCGGCGCACCGAGCGCGCTTCACTCTTACGGGGATAGATGGCGCCCAAGTATGGAATCCTTCCCAAACCGACCGCTCCGGTTGTTGCTCCCAGCGCTGCTCCCGCCACTTCCTCGCTCACCGCTTCTTGTTGTACCTCACCGCCGCCACGCCGCCACCAAGTCGCCGGAGTCCGTAAGTCTGTGTTCTCTTCCTTCTTCTTCTTCTTCTTCTTCTTCGGGTTAAGGCTTAATTTCGTGCACGATGGTGCCACCTGTGATCGACACAGCACCAAAGCAAAACGCGAGGCTAGCCACTGGCCGCACACCACCACCACACCGCGAAAAAGGCGAGCACGCTACGCCGCCGACACCGTGGCCGCCGAGGAGGGACCTCATACCCACGGTGCTCTTACGTCAGCGCCCTCCGCGGCGGCGCGGAACGAACTATTCCTGGTTCGAGGCTAGCTCCGAACACGATCTGGTCGCTCTTTCCCCGCGGGAAGAGCGGCCAGAGTCATCACCTCAACGTATTTCTTCCACCGTGGTTGCGAGTCAGCGCTTCTGTGTTGTGCATGTTCCTTTTCTCTTTCCTCGTCTTTTTGTGAGCTGTTCTGTTCACCATGTCATCGTACCAACTTGCGCGACTTACAACGCTTCTGCAATTTGAGTTGTAATTTGTCCAGTTGAAGGGCCACTCGAATAGAAAAATAAATCTTGATGATCTGTGACTATATCTTGGTGAACATAATCCATTCACGACAATTATTATTTAAACCTTGAGACAAAGCCAATTATTTTATGGCGGAAACAACCCTTCCAGTGATTTTCCAGACACTCTCTGTGATGCCTGCCCTGTAAACTTCCATCATGTGGCTCATGGCTGTCAGTCATAGACGTCAGGATGCCTCATTGGTGACGAAGCGAAAATGTGTCTTAGCGAAATTACCCCCCCCCCCCCCAAGCATAATCTCGGGATTAAATTTTCTGGTGCATTGCCGTAGTACCTCTGTGGTGGCATCTGCCAATAGATTGCGATTGCATAAACGTGTGTATATAAGACTCTTTCTTTGTTACTTCATTTGGAGTGCTCTGGTTGGCAACATTTCTTCCTCCTTGTTTCAAAATGAGGGAAAAATATACTAATGTAGTCAATTAAAAAAAATTGTTTTTGCTCTGAATTGAAGAGTGAAAGAGTTTTTTTGTTTTCTCTCTCTGCCGCGCTCCCCTCCCAGTCTCAATAGCCGCGTCGATTTACTTACACCTCTTGCACCGGTGCAGAAAAGTGTAGGATTGTGTACTTCCGGTCGTATCTCAATACACATACCGGAAGTAGACTGCCCAACACTTTTCTGAGCTGGTGCAGGAGGTGTAAGTAAATCAAACGCAGCTATTGTGTACCGTTTTCCACTCGGAGCATTATGGCCATCCTATAGACCTTTTTATCTCAGTAGTTACCGGACAGGTGGACAAGAGGTGCTGACACACACTGCGGCATAAGGTGGCTTCAATTTGGTTGGTTTCGGTTTCAGCGGGCTCGCGGCTGTGTTGGTGTGTTATGTCGTTTTCGCTCAGTTTTGTTATATAAATGTATCCTTGTGGCACAGAACCAATAATACAGTGGTAATGGGTCAGCTTGAGAGCTACGACGCAGTTACGAGCGTGAATTGTGGAAGTTTTGACGAAAACCTTCATCTGATCATGTTCCTAGTTCGGCCAGGTTCGGTGGCGAAACAACTGAAATGATGCCGGGGGAGGGTTAGCGGTGTCTACGGCCGAACTGGACGTATTAGCTGATACCAGACTTGTACGTAGTTCAACTACTCGACTCAAGTTACTGTAGTTTAACTTCTTTTCTGAGTAGTTTAGTAACTTTCAATTACATTTTTATTTCGGTAATTAGTAGTTTACTTTAATTACTTTTTTTGAGTAACTTTACTCAAGTTACAAATTACTTTCGAATTTTAGTGGTTGTTTTGCCGATCAACGAACATTCCTGCACAAAGGAGATAAGAAGTTGGAAGATCAGCTGATATTTGCAAATAAGGGGAAGCATGCGGCGTAGGAAGGGGGGAGGGGAGGAAATGGTATGGAGAATCAACCCCCCCCTCCCCCACCCTTCCCCCACTGCAACAACACTGCTACGAAAAGCGGGGAGCGAACACAGAAGACGCAAGAGAGGCCGAGTAATTGCGGAAATAGCGCCGAAGACTGGCGTTTCTCTGTGTCCCGAAGCTCAAGGTGACTTGACCCTTTTGAAGAAAAGCTGGTTTCCGCTTCTCCTCAACGTAGAAACTCTCGCCCACTACAGGCGGTGCACACACTGCATCCTCACTCAAAGGAGGGAACAAAATGCAGCACCTGCTCTGAAACTCATCTGGTGCTCCCATAGTTTGTGCTGTACTCGAAGAATCGCGTCCTAAAGGGTAACGCAAAGGTGACCTTTTGCGTTGCCTTTCCTTCCAAAACTCAAAATATGCAGATCTTCAAAGATTTAAAGATCGTTCGAGAAACCTGTAGTAATTTTCCCAACGTTTTTACATAAAAAAAATTAAACAAGCAGTGTTGGGAAGCACTTTATGTACATGGTACTTAAAGTACTACTGTTTAGAAATATTGTACTTTACTTGAAGTAGATTCTCTGAACATGTACTTGCATTTTCCGAGGAAAGTAAAACTCCTGACTTCAATGCACATTCCTCGAATTTGAAAACAAAAAATGGCATATCGTCGTGTGAAAACGCGCTCTTTCGAGACGTCATCTTGTCATTTCTCTGAGTGAAGTAATGGCGGCTGTGAGACCGATAGAAATAGGTGCCTTATAAGTTGATTGTGTCAAATAGCTCGTCACCGAGAGTAAAACAACTACTCTGCGGCGACTTGATCTTATACAATATTTGCTGCCATTTCCGTAAAAAACTGATGCACCTCCAATTACCCATGGAGCAATGCAAACCAGCTAAAAAAAACACTGTATAGGGAATGAAAGGGCATAATGAAAGATTGTGTTAAAAGTGCGTGTACTTTAGCTCGAAATATACTGTACTTATATACGTTCCTTCAAGTGCATTGCATCCGGTGTACTTACTACTTTACTTGAAGTAGACAACCTCTCAAATACTTTGTACTTTACTTCAAGTACTTTTTAAATGTACTTTACGCAACACTGTAAACAAGAAACACTGTCTAAAAAATCAAGCTGAAAGAGTGCTAAACCTCAAAGTACATTCGCAGTACATCACTGACCAAACAAACAAGGAAGTACAAAACAGTTGGGCACGCAGAAGCAGAACCAGCTATTAAAGCATTTTTGTGAAAAAAACAAGCCGTAAAAAGCGTAAAAGTAACTTCAAAAGTAATTCGCTACTTTTTTACGGTAATTAGTAATTTTCTCAATTACATTCTATTTTAGTAATTTCTACTCTACTCAAATTACTTTTGTCGTCAATACTCAGTAACTTAACCTAATTACTTTTTTGAGTAACTTGTACATGTCTGGCTGATACTAGTTTCCATAAAAATAAACTAATGAAGAGGCTAATGCATGGAGGCAGTCAAAAAGCAGGCCGACGGCCTGACAAACAATGTGCTGAATTGCACAGAACAGATGAACTCGCGAGTTGAGTGCTAGCTGGTCGGTTCTTCAGGACACCAACGTTTTGTGAAAATTGATGACCGGTAAACCCCCTATAATGACGCATGGAATGCAAAGAAGAAGCCATATTGTTTCCATTGTTTTTTTTAAATAAAGTATTCGAGAGATGTTTGGATGGTGTTTCCCAGGCGGAGTAGCATATTTTTTTCAACTATCACCCCTGCTAAAATATTCATTAGCAGCATTTCACAATTTTGACCTTAGGAAACTATTTGTTATGCGGACTTTTTTTAGAATATATTGAGAATAGGAGATAAGGAACAAGCCCTTCAGTTGAAGTCTGACGTTTGCCTTCCGTATAAATTGCGTAATAAAATTAAATGGCGCAAGAATTGCCCTCCAGCAAGCTTCACTCATGTCAGATGCCAGGCACCACATCATGGATTTCTGTAGACAGACCTTTATTTGTTTGAACAGACGTTTTTACTTTCAACGGCGTCGAGAGTAAATCCGGCATCGACAACACTGCACTCTAATGATTTCCATGCAGACGACTTCTTTCCGGCGTCACATATGTCATGCCTCGGGCGATTTTTTAAGGCACTCACAAGCTCTCTTTGACACGTTTTTCACCCGGGGAGCTCAACCCTTTGTGCCTAAATAAATTATTTGAATTGGATATCTTAAAAAAATTTAATGACACCAGAAATGAGACAGAGCACAGTGTATACTTTCTTTAAATTCGTAAATAAACAGATCAAGCGAATGTTTATACCGCGAAAATGATTCACCATGTAATCAAAAGCAACTGTTTTGGATTCGTTATGAAGGCAGGGCACGATGCTTTCAAGAAACGCACATTGACTCCTTGCGTTGACTTTGTTTGCCTTCTTCTTTATGATCATAAACGTGTGATCATAAATATACCTTGAGCTTCTTTTTGAGCGACTATCACTTAAGCAAATTTGCGCTATCATAAATAATTGATCTCTCAACCCTCGTGTGCCTCAGAGTCATCTACACACTCAATGTGCGCCAGTGCCTAACTATGATTCCTTTCCTCACACGTATCCGGTACGCCTACGATGCAAATAGTCAAAATCGTGCTATTAAATTGAGTGCAGAAGTTGTGCACATAATGATGGCATGCCGTTAGGTAGTAAAAATAGGTATCAGACGACACTTCATAAAGCAAGGCAAAAAAGCGCGGTGGACCGCGACGAAAAACACGAATACAACGCCTTCACTAGGGCGCGGAGGGGAGAGGGCGAGACGATTTGAAGGCCACCTTATGGCAGTCGCGTCACGTGATTCCAAGATGGCAGCGCCTAAGCGAAGAAAGGTGAAAAATATGCAGCTGACTCCCCTTTGTAATGTCTCTGGTCCTCGAGACGACTAAATAAATCCATATATAAATGAAACTACACTACAAGACGCAGAAGCTTGCGCGCATATCACCTTGAGTTCCACCATGGGACCAGGAAAACCGATATTCCCAAAGTTGATCTGATCAGCAGGCGGTGCGCAGACAACGCCGCAGGACTCGGACAGACCGTAGATGTTCCTCAGGCAGCGCAGGTCCTTGAAGACCGACACCACGTTCTTGGCCAGTGCTTCAGTGACCAAGGTGCCGCCGACGTTGATCTTGCAGATGGACTCGGGTCGGACTCCGGTGCGTTTCATCTGACCCAGAAGGTACTGAAGACCCGTGGGAGAACTGGCCACTGTCGTTACCTGGAAACGGGAAATATGGGTTCTATTGGCAGTGAATGCAAAAGTGCGCTTCGAATGCACAAACAATTAGGGTCTAGAAGTTAGTCTGCCTCAACGATAGAATTGTCTCCAAGCTCCAAATGAGAACTTAAGCCGGTGCAGTACAACCCCTATCCTGGGGTCTTTAACGCGCATCACTCAGTAGTGATACACGACCGCATGCCGGTACGATGCTCATCCAGATCGAAATGGGCAGGGGTGGGGATTGAACCCAGGATCCCTGGGTTCTGCAGCCCAGGATCCCTGAATTCTACCCAGGATCCCTGGGTTCTGCAGCCCAGGATCCCTGAATTCTACCCAGGATCCTTGGGTTCTGCAGCGCGAGCTTTTGCTCCACGTGCTCCGAGCTGGTGTGCGCTATTCCACTCGGCCACCGATCCCCCTTCAAATGCACAGTGTTTATGGGGCCAGCGCTTAGCGCTTTCATGTCCGTGGCAAAGCCGTATATAGAGGGAGTTTGGTCAATGGAAGGTGCGGGCAGAGCCAGGGCGTGCACGAGACGCGGATAGAAGGCGTGACATCCTCCCTTGGCCAACTAATAATACCCTAGCGGTGGTAGTGAGAAACAATTTTAACAAGTGCGTAAGAGTAAAATGGAGTAACTCTTGATTGTTGAAAGTATAGTACACGTGATGCAGACTTGTGCTTATCTCTAATACTTTACTCAAGATACTGCATTTCAAATACTTTTGAAGTATCTTGGTATCTTGCAAATACTTTAATCGAGAGTATTTGATGTTGTATTTTAATAACATTTCTGGGTATCTTGTACTCATTCTCTCAAATACATTTTTGACATTCCGACATTTTTCGAGTTTTTCGGTATGAAGTGGGGTGGGCGTGGCACGAGCAAACGGGATCATTCTTTCGACCAACCCAATCCTATAACTCCGATAAGCTACAGTGACTTAGTTTGAGCTCGTCAAAACATCGCTTTTGGGCCGATTGTGATTCATATTTCACCCCAAAGTTCGTACAATGAAGGTTTTCTCCTCGACTTCCCAGAGGCTCCTTTTGTTTCCCAGAGTTTTCCCCAAACGACCCTCAAACAAAAAGGATGGTTTTACTGAAGTAAGGGTTGCCACACTGAGGCGCAGCGCAGAACGGGAAACGACCCATGAGAACAATCTAGACTTCAGTGTAAAGAAAATAACAAATAGGAGATAATGAGAAATAGACACAAGAAGAAGACACTTTTTTTGGCTTCTTGTATATTTGACAACGCTACTGCAAAACATCAAGGTTCTTTGGGGTTCCTTTTGTCGTCAGTCCGGCACTTATTGCTCTCGCGAACACTGTCTGTAAGCGAACATTGATAAGCAGAGGAAAAGACAAGAAACGAAATACGAGCAGAATGACCTCTCAAAATGCCAACAAAGTTTCCCTCAACGTTGAGTGCCTTTCTGAATGCATCATACTTGAAGAAGATGCAACCAGTGCCGTGGCTATTACGAGTGCTCTCTTTGTTATCCATTCACTCATTTCCGCATCCCAAGTTCGTTTATAGTGAACTCCCCATGCAGGGAGTTCACTGCGTCGATGCGTCTAATATGCGCGCACGACATGATATTCAGCAATGTCGCTGTAACTAAAACAATCTCTCTTGTTTTTTTGTCCCAGAAATGTTTTGTAACACGTATCAATGATATCATACTCGTTATAGCTGCACTGCACAGAATAGCCCTACGATGTTTTTATTTTTTTCTGTTTTGTGTTGTTGCGTTTTCATAAACCATTCTGGTAAACCAGATTTGCGCAGCTGTATAATTGTGTTTGACACTGACGTCGATACAAATTACGCTATGCGGAAGTATCTAAAAGTAATTGAATTACATTTCTAAGTATTTGTACTCTACTCAAGATACTTTGCAGTGAAAGCAAATTGAGTGGTACTTTAAATACTTTATGCCGCAGGTATTTAGTAGCTTAACTTAAATACTTTTATCGAGTATTTCTTCTACATTGACTTGTGATGTTACGATTATGATCATGCAAAAAGATGTATGAATCGAATGTGCCCCTCGAACTCTCTTTTTTCTTGGTCGGTGTCCGACGGCGTTTTCCCGGCCCTCGGCGCCTGGCGTACGAATCACGTCGATCGTTCCCTAGAATTTGATTTTGCACGACCGTGATCGAGAAATTATGCGCACCATATTTTCGGTCACCGAGGGTTTCTCTGACGCACTTATTTATTTTATTTCTCGCGACCACCGCCAGGGCATTATTCGTGGTTTCTGGCTGGCCACATTCGAATTTGTGAAGACGGCCTGGAACACGCCCAACCCGCTCTCGGCCAGCGGCGCCTCTTCTTTGCCTCCTATACTTCCCAATGAATGGCCAAACTCTCTCATATACGGCTCTGGTCCGTGGCATGTAGCCTCGGTGGTGACAACACGCGGATGGCGTGACGGTGTTCACATGACGTCATCAGCGTGACGGTTGCATGTTACACCGTCACGTCACCTGACACCTCATGTCTCTTGATGCCGTGACGTCATGGTGTCACGTCACGTGCCTGACGTCAAGTCACCTGGTCACGTGACGGTACCGTCACGTGAAGTCATGACTTCTGGTGACACAATGGAGCGACGCGGTGGCGTCATGACGTCACGGTAACAGGTCATGGAGTCACCTGACGTCATAGTCTTACGTGACGTCGGATGACACAATGACGTCACAGAGAACCTACAAACGATACGCGTTTAGTGTGTGCCTTTAGAATAGTCCAAAGGCACGGGCAGTTTTTTTTTCTCTAATAATGTCTTTTTTTTTTTGTCGTTGTCGTGGTGACTTTGGAGAGAGAAAAAACACTTCTACTTCTGCCAATTCTCTCCTTCCCCGATTTCTGCGTCAAACGATAAGGAAGAAAAGTTTTCATAGAGCGCTTTTTTTTTCTTCTTTTTCTCGCTACTTTTTTAGGAAGAAAGACTTCCCTACTCCGCATGCGCGCTGATGTACTCCTTTCAGGCCTAAACCGAGAATGCGTTGGATGCTACGTGCTGGTTGGACCAGCCATACGATTATCGGCACGTAATCGCGCTCTCGCTCATACGCGTAGAAAGCGGAGTTAGGTGATGAAAGGAAGGTGGTTGATTGGTCCAGCGAGCACGTAGCTCTCACTGCACTGTCAGCTTAGGGTTGAATGGAGTATAGCGTTGTCCGGAGGAGCTACGGGTATCCTGGCGGGTTGCGGAGACCATTGCGGAACGGCGGGAAACGATCTACAAAAACTCTCTGGTGTCTTTCGATGTAGTCACCTGGAATTTGTTCGAGTAACGAACAAATTCCTCAAAGGGAATCGATGGGTTGACCATGACGCAGGTTGATCCCATGCAGGCGGCAACGATGGTGAACATGAAGCCCGAGGCGTACGTGATGGGGTTCCATGCCAACAGAACGTCGTTCTTTTCGTAGCACAGCGTTCCCCTGCGGAGAATGAGAGTACGCGTCAGCGCAGAAATCAAGCTTCTGTGCATTGCTGAC
Source organism: Ixodes ricinus (assembly GCA_037355805.1). NCBI lineage: Eukaryota > Metazoa > Arthropoda > Arachnida > Ixodida > Ixodidae > Ixodes > Ixodes ricinus. The sequence goes on along the minus strand of JAZHYW010067518.1, from coordinate 6,060 downwards.
TATTTTTTTTAGTTCTCTCCTCCATAACTGACACACTAAAAAAAAAAAAAATGGCGGTTTCTTGGAGTGTTTTGCAAATGAACTGCGGTGACAGCCGAGATCATTGTTGCGAATTTAGTGGTTTTCCCGCTAAAGTTTGAGGTTTTTAATGGTTTCTTGGAATTCCTATTGGCGGTTTTTGATTTTTGAGTTCTCAACAACGACCAGGGACGCTGCGCACTCTGCTGTAGAGTTACACTGCCATGTAAAAATTTAGCGAACTTGAGCCCCGCTAAAAATAGCGGACGTTGTTGCTGTTTGTGACGTCACGCGACAGTGTGACATTTCGTGACGTTAAGGTCTTGGTAGTTTGTAATTTTTGATTTATTCTGGCAGATAGAAAGCAAGTCACGTGTTTCGAGCCGGTAGCCGAAAGACAGCGTAATTATGGTATTAGCGCCTTTACTTGGACATGTGCAGATTAGCGACGAGGCAGTGATGAGAGATCTCGACTCCCTTGGGAACCCCCGTGGTTCCGGAAGAGTAGAAGAGGGCAATCAGTGCCTCCTTGGGGTCGGCCACCGGAACCTCTCTGAAGTCGTTTTCGTCCAGGTTCCGAAAGTGGGACACGGACACCAAGCCAGCGGCTTCTCCCAGCACGTACAAGCCCTGGATTGCGGTTGAACGTAGCGTGAATGATCGAGCCCCATGAATCCCGACGTACACACTTTTTTTTTTTTAGAACGGGCGTTATTTTGAATTGTTAAAGAAAGGCCGGGCGTGGCGTGTCCCGCGGGAATTTTAATATCACCGGGCAGCCAATCACGTTGCGGCGCCAGCTGATGCGGACGCCATAGACCCAATCACGATTAGAAAAGTCTGATCATGATAGGCCTAGCCAGGCGTTTCATGGGCTGTCGGTGACCATGCGGAGCGCAAGTTCGTCTGCTTCTTGCACAAAGGGTTGCGATTATGCGAGCTCTGATTGGCTGATTGAAAAAAATAGTGGGAATACCTCAAGGCATCTAGCATTGAGGTCTACCCACTATCCTTCCAATCAAAGCCAATCAAAACTCGGCGTCGTTCTGACGTCACCGCAAACCCTGCGCAAGAAGCAGACGACTTGCTCTCCGCATAGCGTTTCTTCCACACCCTAAAAAAAAAAAAGAGTTTACTTTTTTGCAGGGAATAGCGACGGCCAATCAGGGAGACATATCAAGGGATCCAAGCGAAAGGCGCAGCTCGAAACACGATTAGTCCCAAAACATGAGATATGTGGAGGGAACCAGCATGATGTTTCACTTTCTCCTTCTCCCCTGCGCACACATCGCACTTTTCAAATCTAATCGTATTCTGAGCTTGGTCAATCACTGGGATCCTTTTATTTTCCGCGGTAACTGCCTGTCTCTGTGCACTGCAAAAAAAAAAATGCTCACAATCTTTTTTTAGAGTAGTTTTAGTGCAATTATTTAGTGCAATATTTTGGGTTTTCACAATAGGGTTTGTTTCATTTATTTATGTATGTTGCACGCAATGCTTCTCTTTTTCTTCACTCCTGCGAAGATCTGTGAGATCGTAGTATTGTTAAATAAACAGACGGACTGATAAACATACCAATTTTGCACGACCAACGAGGCACTTAATTTTTTGCAACTTCTTTTAATTTATACGAATATTGTCACGAATGACAAGTGATGAGGCGGTGAATAACTGAGTAAACCAAACGTTTAATCGGGCGAACTTGTGCCCAAAAATAAAGAAGGAAACAAAAGATAACAGTAGAGCGTCGCGGGCGTTGAAGTCGGCGAAAGAGCAGAGTCGAACGCTGGGGCGAAACTGACTGCGGCTTGCCACGCGGAGCCCCTTACCGCTAAACGCGTGGGCTTCTGGAATAATCGGCCCAGAAGGTTCGGCGTGTAGAACTTTCTTATCTCGAACAAGCAACACGGTTCTCGAATTTACCAGAACATTACATTAGATGTCTACAAAAAAGGCGTCCACGCGGCCAGGAATCGAACCCTGGCTTTTCGTGTGGGAGGCAGGCGCTATAACGGTTAGGCCACGCGCGCGCTGCCTACTTGGCAAGCTGCGCGCGCGGCAATATTCGCGCGCGACGATCGTGGCATATTCTTGTTTGAGCTGTACACCAAAACCAAGGCCAGAGGTGGTGCTGGAGACATCCTCGCAAAATCAACATGTACGGGTGTCACAATAGAAAATTTACAGGTCTGTTTCACCGCAAAATAGACTAGGCATCGCCGAACGCTCATTCTTCCGAATGTAGAGCTAGAGTCTAACCAGATGCCGAAGTTTCAGTCCGATCCGATAACTTATTCAACAGTTATAAGTGATTTTCTGAAAATTTCAATGGGAACATGGCGGCGACGGAGTTTTCAAACACATGGGACTCTATGGCACCAGAAACCGAAAACGGGCAAAAATGGGCTCCATTTTCCCATTGAAATTTTCAGAAAATCACCTATAGCTTTTGATTAAGTTATCGGATCGGGCTGATACTTTTGCATCGAGCTGTGACACTCTAGCTCTACTGGCCGGAGAGTGCGCGTTCGGCGATGCCTAGTTCACTCGCGATAAATTCTTTAGTGACACCTTGTACATAAAATTATGAACTCTTAAAATTGCTTTAATTGTTCGTCAGAAATAAACAGCATCGACCTCTTTATCTGCCGCTTGGGTTGTGCTCTCTTGTTCGGTTGCAGATAAAATATGACTTGCTACATATATTACCACTTCTCTCAAGTCACAACCTTGCGCAACCGAGACTCAACCGTCCTCTAGCTCGCGATATAGCGATATCATGAAATGCTCACCTTGAGGTTCAGTTGCTCTTTTACTTTCAGAACTTTGGATGCGTACGGAGGCTCAGTCAAAATCAGCGAGCAGTCAGAATCGTTTAACTGGTAGCAAAGCTCATCTGAAAAGGCGAAACATAACGTTAGCAGGTATCGGGGAGGAGACACAACTGTCGCACGCCTCTATATAGTAGCTAAGTTGAGAACTAAACCTATAGGGATAACAGCTGCATAAATTTTATGTTTGTCTCTGACGCAGCGTGCGGCTAAGGCTAGTGCTCAATCAGTGAAGCACCGGTTGAATACAAGTTCCAGGCTAACATTGACACACCGGGCATACACCCTAAAAAAGCCCGTGCGTCTACTTTCCCGCACAACACGGAGATCCAATCACCGAAACGTACGGAGGCAGCTCAGCGAATGACGATGCCAAAACATATGTTTAGACCAGAAAGCGCCGTCTGAGTTGTGACATTAAGCAATACAAAACGTCACGCTCGCATTGCTTAATGTCACAACTCAGACTGCGTTTTTTCGTCTAAACATATCTTTCGGCATTGTCAATCGCTGAGCTGCCTCCGTAAGTTACGGTGATTGGCTCTCCGAGTGTTGTGCGGGAAAGTAGACTTAGGTTGTTTTTTTTTTTTTTTTTTAGAGTGTATTCGACATTTGCCTCGCATTCGATCGAGGAGGATGACGTAAGAAATTCAGTACACGGGCCTTGTAATGGCTGGATACGAAGCTCTGAGGAAACCAAGCTAGACAAAGCTCCCCTTCTAATTTGATGTCCTCGCCAATAGTTTCAGTCACCGGCTCGCCAACAAGTTTTGAGTGGCTGATGCGGTGGGAGAGAGTATAATTCATTGAATTAGAAAGGTATGGGAATTATTAGACTCAGGCGTGTAACACATGAAAGCAGAAAATTCTATCTACGAGGATTGACGACTATACGTAACATTCCTGGAAGTTTTCCGAATTCATCTTATGGTTTAAATGGCTCATGCGTTAGTGGTATTCAGTTTTGTAATCTGAACGAACTCAGTTTGAGTTCTCGCAGCTTCGGCCTTATTTCGTGCCACGTTAGCTACCTGAACGGTGTAAGGCTTTTCAACGGAACCACCTACTCCCGAAAACTTTCTGCGGCCGCCCGTGCGTTTCTTCGCTAGATTTAGGTGGTAAATTGGCGTCACCTGACCTGTCATCATCTTATAGCAGGGCAGGTGTAGCCGTGGTATCACGCGACATTCCGACTTGACACCCTAAATCACGTCACATGACGACGTCGCGTGACGTCAATTACCTCGTTAAATTTAACGGGGAAATTAATACACAATATGTTCTCTTTGACCGCTTCATAAATACTGCATCCCGTTCATTGTTGGACTTTTGAGGCCCGTTCACACTCTTGCACCCGAGTACGACCAAGAGAGACGAGACTTGTTGAAACCTCTTAAACATTTCTTAGGACGAGAGAACACGCTGGCGCCATCTATGCGGTAACCCTAGAACGGCATTTCACAAGAGCAAAGGTTTTGCGAAATTTCCGAGGTCAAATGTGCGTAATACCTATAAGAAAGGCTCGTTTATAACGTTGACAAAGGTTTTTCGAGTCAAGAAAGAAAGGATAATGCACGAGAGAAATAGAAAATATGCCGGACCGCCAAGTTTACACTGCTACCCAATAGATGGCGCCAGTGTGTCCTCTCGTTGTAAGAGATTTCAAGGCACCCCGTTTTAGGAGGTCGCAAGAGTGTGAACGGGCCTTTAAGGTAAAATTCGCTGGTAATTTCTTTACACCTACAACAAACAGCACTTGGAAAAGCGGTAGAGTTGCATCTATGTAAAGATCCCTCCTTTGTACCCAATGAACAATTGACCCATTCAATTTACCTGTACCAGCCTGCCGCAATGCAGAAAAGTGTAGCGCGGCGAAAAAAGTTCCGTGAAATGTACTTCCGATCGTGTCTTGGCATAGGCTGCACTCGTAAATCGTATACAGTGGTGTGCAGGGAGAGCAGCTGGTGCAGCAGATGCGGGAAAATCGAACAATGACAAGCACGTCCGAAAAGGCTTTATTCATTGAGCGTATAACTACAGCCGCCCAGTTTTTCGAATGTCGACAACACATCTCAGACTGCTTACCCTCATTCATGGATGTGTGCGCAAGCACCACCGTGGCTCCAGCGAACACTAGTCCGTAGAGGACAGCGATGTTCTCGGCGCTGTTGCCGATGTGCACGCAGACTCTTTCCTCGGGCTGAATTCCCAAAGCCTGGAAACCTGCTGCGTACCGCTTCATTCTCACGAAGAACTGCTCTCGAGTGAGCGATGTGTCGTCGTCCACCTGACAGACGGAGTAATAAAGCGACAATATTGATAGAAACAAGAAGTTTCACAACTAAGGGGCACGCACTGTTTCATGAATCGCAAACCGCCATTGACATACACCGTGTATTTCCTTCGTCCTTAGTTAAATCGCCTTTGATCAACAGTCTCAACCACGGTAGAAGAACGGGAGAAGCACGAAGAATGGATGGAATCTCGACTTCTTTTTTTCGCCTTGTTCCGACCCCTCTTTTTTCTTCCACCGTGACCCTAACACTTTGGGAAGGTTCAAGGTAATTTATTCACTGACAGCTTAAGGAACTCATGGCGGGGCCAACCATGATCACGCTTCTTGATCCGTGATTCGTTCTTTTGCGTTCTTATCGGCTGATGCTGCAACCTGATTGGTTGCCGAGCGATAATAAGATACCCGGGCCTCGCGGTGCCCTGCTTGTATCGAGCTATCAGTGACCATGGATTACCAGACGGTTATAACAGAAGGACGTTTTAACGTGAAACTTTCTTTGGCTAGGTATTCGGCGTTTCGTGAAGCCTAGAAAAAGTGAAGCCTGGATAAAAGCGTGGCCGTGAATCTCGACACTGATTGGTGGCCGGGTGGAAGAAGAGGAGTGAGGTGCTCGACGCTGATTGTTTTAACGGGGAGGTCAAGAGACCAGAGGGGTAGGCGAGGAGGATCTCAACCACCTGTGCGCACTGAGGGAGAGGAGCTCGAAAGTATGGAAGACTGAAAAATCGCGAAATTTATCAGCCCCATTAGCGGTAATGTCGCTTCATTCTAGGAACAACTTTCAAGTGGACACATGGTACGCGTTACACTATCTGATGAAGAGCGCCTTGAGCGTAGGCGTCTGGCGTCTGGGAACTCAGACTATCGCTACACGTTTGTGAAACTAGAACAATTCACGTATGCAACACAGTTGCC
>JAZHYW010067517.1:0-10213 GCA_037355805.1 Ixodes ricinus | reverse complement strand
ACAACAACCCGGGCAACCGGAAGTTCTTTCCCGACCGGAAGTTGATAGTTCACATGAAGTAATAGGCATGCCGCCGTGCCGCCGTGCTTTCGTAGCGACATGCCTTTCTTCAAAGTTCAAAAGCTTCAAATCCTTCGAACCTTTAGAACCCTGGTCGCTAGATCAAATTATTACGACCTAAACAAATAGTTCATTTCAGCGTGAATAAATGGGGCTCAAAATGTGTTGCACGCTCATTTGGTGCCTAAGCTCAAACCGAAACTGCTGTGACCTTGTGTGAGCGGCATTTCGGTACAGATTTTCGGTCCAAGCCGAAAATACGTGCAATCTGTTAGATTATTAAGTTAGATTTATCACGCTGGATGATATGATTTATTTTACCACGAGACCCGAGGACATGATTGAGCGATAGTTTCAGCAGTTTGATCGTATGTGCATTGCATGCTACTGTGAATAAGATGGGAATTTAAAAGGCTCCCCGACTTACCTGCAGTCTCCAGGTGTAGGCTCCATCACATAAAGATGCAATGGTCGAACCGACGATGGACGTTGGGATGCGCAGCCCAAACGATAGATACACCAAGCTTGATGACAAGAGTGAAGTACCCCAAGACTTGGGGATCCATTAATTACTTTGTGGTTTGGAAACAATGCCAATCATGCAACATAGCTAGGCTTGCTGTGATATCCTCTTAATTACGCTGGTGCGGTTGCGCTGATAATAAAACCTCCGTGAAGTTGGTATGATGTAATGAAATGGCATATACAACCGGTAGCACCAATCACTGGCCCCTGGGCGACAGCGTACTGCAGTAAAGGCAAACATTTTATATGCAAGTCTCGCAATTTTATTTTGCACAAATTCTGCAGCTAAATAAAAACACTGACACAAAAATAACATCTTTGCAAAAAAAATGATTGTGTGCATTGTGTCAAATCAATTACAAATTACTATCCAAAGTGACAGCCTATTTTATCTCCAAGGTAATGGTTGTACAATCGGAAACAGCTTTCCACAGTAAAAGGAAACACCCGAGCCAGCATATTCATATATCATCTCACAAGTGCATTGTGTCAAATCAATTATAAATTACTATCCAAAGTGACAGCCTATTTGATCTCCAAGGTAATGGTTGTACAATCGGAAACAGCTTTCCACATTAAAAGGAAACATCCGAGCCAGCATATTCATACATCATCTCACAAGTCTGCAAACTATACACAGCCCCAAAAATATTTTCTCCAGTTCACTACTGATAAGACAGTCAAGTTGTCGGTCAGTGCACAGATAGAGGCTGAGTCAAAGTGTTAATTACACTTGCAGATTCCCCGATTACGGTAGTTTGGTGGGAAGGAGCTCCTAGGACTATCAATAGTGAAAATAATGTGCTGGGCTTGACCTCTTGTGAGCTTGATTAATTTAGGAATGAATATTTTTGAACCTCCATAGGTTATCAGGTATAGGCATATCTATAGCATTACACGTTTGCTGCAAAAATTTCAGGCACAACGTTCAAATGGATGCCTAGAAGAATGGGAGACATATATCGCACAAATAAAATTCTCTGACAGTTTTTTTTTTCTGCAGACACTGCTGTGCAGTGGTCAGGATTAAAAAGCTGCAAAATGAAACAAGAAAAAATTACGGAACTTCTTGTGCAGCAGTGAGTCATTGATGATTACTGGGCACGTTGAAATGCATGCTTACTAATAAAAGTTACTCAAGCCACATTTCGGAAATTTTGTGGCCAACAAACAATATATGGAATACATATAAAATCTACTGCATCTGACCATCATGTGGACTATTAACACCTCTATAATATCCAATAACTGTGACCCCTGAAGGATGACCACGGGAAATTACTATCTCAGTCGCAGAAAAGTTTTTGCTGAAGCTGCAAACAAGAGAAAACTCGTGTGCAGACACACAAACACGTTGGGGACAATTCCTTGGACAAAACAATACACGGACATATAGAGATCATTGTGACTCAGTTTCTTCCCCATGGAAAATCACAAGCACTACAAATGACTTGGTCCCCAGCAGAAAACATCAGACAAGCCAAACAAACATTTCTGAGTCATTAGGTTGAGCCAGCTTGAAAAAAATATGAATGAAAAGACTGAACAGCTTACCAAGACTTCAAAGTTTCAACTTAAGAATCAGGCGACCGTTTTATTGCAGCTGCAAGATAAAATAAAAAGATCAACTAATCCCAACATTTTCATATTTTTCACAAACATACACACTACCGTAGTAGATTTATTTTTTACAGAACTTGCCTAAAAAAGCAACAGCGTGCCGTCATTGACAAAGTTCAAAGAAACTGTCATAAACAGAAAAAATGCCTGAACTTAATTGGTAATTCAAGTTAAAAAAAAAAAGCGCACTACTCCTTGATTACGGAGAGTCACTTTTTTGTGCGACAGGAAACAAGTAGGTAATGTCAGTGCGATATCTTCACACAGCACAATAATAGAGTGTTCAACGAAGTTTCACAGTTTTAAACATGAGCATGACGACACATCGTACGACTAAAATAAAGGTTCAAGCTCTTCGTAATAATGAAAAAATAAATATAGGCTGACTGCAATTAGGAAGCAGATCAAAGAGGCACCGACACCCAAAAAGGTATTTTTGTTGCCTCAAATGCAAATTTAAAAAAATATTAAGAGAATTTTTGAGTTACCTTTTTAGAACCTATTTTAAATACAGTCATGTATCATTAACTTGGACCCTTTTGTTCCCCCCAAATAACTGTCAATAATAACGAGACAAAAATGCAAATATTTAGCCAGCTTGTCTCCGAAAATTTGGTCTATATAGCGGGGTATCCAAATAAACGAGACACGACTGTACCATCAGCCATGTGTGACGTACATTAAAGGGCCCAGATTAGCAGTTGTACTGGATTGGCCAAACTGCTTTCCTAGACCAAAGATATCAGATGCCAATTTAAAGGGCCTACTTCCCACAGTCTTGACTTCTATAAAATTGTATTTCCAAAATATGAGCAACACTGACTGGAGGCAAGGAACCCTCATTCTGTTTGCCTGCTTCGGATATGTGGAGCATTGACAACGCAAACCGGAAAAAACTGCGAAGCAGCAACTACATCCAACTGGCCAAGTTTATCCTTTGCAAATTTGCACAACCCGACAAATTCGGATGTAGCCAAAGCACCGGAAAAACCTTCACGCAGCAGTTATGGGGCATTGTCCCTCACGTTGGCAGTCTAGTTGCAATTATTGAAGAAACGTCCTCAACCACACAAGCAGGATAGCAATCAATAATTGCAATGACTCTCAGAATTTAAAAGTGAGCACATTGTTTGCTTACGGATACATACTTGCAGCCAAAAGTCGAACAGAGGGGCACGCAGCATTAAAGATTCCCTCACTGTTTTTTCAGCAATAGGGAAGCTTCAAATTAATCTTTCCAGATATTTTGAACGTCGGAGAGTGTACACAGAGGGCACAAACCCAAGCACAAATATTTTGAAGGTATGTGGTTGTCGCCCGTTTCCCGTCCAAAGTTAAAATTTCAATATTAAGAAAAACACTACCCAGGAAAAAAGAAAATTATTTTCTGTACACTGATGTTAAAGAAAAGGTAGAGGGTTCGAGCACTTTAAACGCTTTGAACGCGTTTTTCTCCGTTCCACTTTTTGGCATAAATTTCACTGTAGGAAAACTATCGTTTGGTAACGGGGAAATAGGAAAGGCTTACTTATTGTTGTTCCTAACTGGAATTTAATGGGCAATGCAACAGTGTCATTTTTTTTTACTTTGTGAATGTCTTTTATAAAAGATGTTAAGACTTTGTCGACGACATAAAAGGCAAAATATTTATTCGATTTTTCAGTGCAATGTTAGCATAAAATAAATTACTCTTTGAAAATTTTGTTTTCACAGTTGCAGTCTCCAGGCATTCTGCTGCCTATCTAATGAAGAAAAATGTTGGGTATTATACATTAGTTTTCTAAACAATGTCAGTGGGTTCCTGATAAAAGCAACTCTAATCTCTGTTACAATTCATGTACACAGTTGAAACTTTGCACTGCATTGTGCCTCGCTACTGCCAGTATATACTGAGAGTTGCGAGTGATACATTCATATGAAGCCAAAGGTTCAAAAGTGTCCTCCTCTAAACCAACTCACTTGCACTCTGACTTAAGTTTAATTTTTACGAGTGTTCTTTTTTTCCTCCCAGCAATACGCTCTTCCCAAACTAAACATTTTAATGGTCGCACCGGGGCGTCACTTTCAACTTGTACGGGGCAATAAAAAGATATTATTTTGGTGTGCTTGTTGAAGGTCATGAGTATGCATATACACGTTGTATGTCAACTTTGAAGAAGCCACATCACCATCAGACACAGGGCTGCACAAAGCACTGGGATGTCGAGCATCCAGTTATCGTGAATTGCAAGTCACAAGCTTCGACGTTACCAGAAAAGTGAGATAGTACAACAGTGTCGAGTGAAGACTGTAACAATATCCCGCTGGTTCACGGCACTAGCACTGGACCACCCCAATGCACAAACCAACTTGTACGAGAAGGCTCAGCAAGCACAAAACTGGTTCTGCCTAAACAGTGTATGAGGTGGGCAAGTACAATCGGAAAAATGTATTGCAAATGCATACGAGAAAACATGCGACGGGTCGATCTGTGCGGCAGTTTGCGAATCTGCTCTCTTAGAATGGTCAATAGCCAAACAATAGTGCTCAACGTGTTTTGCTGCGCGGCACTGGCAGTTGAATGGGTTCTGCTAAGTGCAAATGCACGCGTAACAACAACCTGGGAGGTTGCAGCCTGGTATAAAGCCGAGCATTCGCAACTTTAAATAGAGAGCTGAAACATTAAAAAAGTAGACAGAGGAACACACTCGAGTCAGGAAAGGAATGTTTTATAATGTTTACAGCAGTTAAAATGACAGCCACGTCAGATTGAAGCCTTCAAGGACTAAGAACAACTGTGCCCTCGTGTCATTTTTTCTTACGGTGCCTAACGAGCTTAGGAACGGAAACATGAAAGTTTGTGTTTCCACAGTTGTCAACTGTTGCCACACCCCCCGTGTCACGAGATGTTCACCCAAACAAGGAGTTACAGAAAAACTCTTTCGAGAACACCTAAAGCATGCAAGCAGTCATCCATTTAAATACATGCGCACAAAAAATATAAATATTGCATAACAAAGGTTACATGCCTCACACCCATTACTCGCTGAAATTACACATTCATAATGCTAGACTTCTACGCAATGTAGTTTCTCTGTCTCTCTTCCCATTTCTGGAGCAAGCAAAGTTTGCATCTATTGCAGGCTGAGAGCACGGCGACCAGAAAGAAACAAAGTCTCGTGAACACCGTTCACTACATGCAAGGAAAACAACAGTGGGTTCACTTTACTAAAATATTTGTAGCATTGACTTAAAATGTATAGTTAGCTCTCGTAAATGCACGCTTAATTCACGAACAAAAAAGGCCAGCCTCACAGTCAATATCCCCCCCCCCACTATCATGGAGGCAATGAACCACTAAACAAGCCTCGTTTCACAGTGGCAGTAACTGTGCTATAACACTTAACAATGTTTGACAGTAAATGCTGGCCCATGACAAGAGGTACAGTTGACCAGAGGACGGGAGAACTCACCACACAGAAACCAGCCAATCAAGCTGCGCAAAACAACTGGCTTTTGAGGAAACATAGAGAGTACTCTTTAGCTCGTAAATTCAAGGGCTGTGGTGCTATGGCTTTTCCAGAACTTCAAGTGCCTGAGCAGCTGCCCTGGACACTGTCTGGTTGTGGTGGTCCTTGAGTTGAGTCAGTGCCTCCTTGAAGCCACCAGCTGCCAGCATGGGCTTGAGTGGTCCTGCAGAGACATTCAAAAGTGGCTCTGTTAAACCAAGGTGCAATCAACTACACAAAGAAACATGACAAAAAAAAAGGAAGCACAAAAAAAAAACCCTGCTTTTTCCAGTCATCACGTCAAGTTTACTCTTATAATAACTTATGTGTACTACATGCTAAGGGCCTCTCCATCTATAACCGACCCAGCAAAAGCAAAATATAAGACATAACAAATTAATCTTTGTTTCAAGCTCTTAATGAAAAAGGGTTACTGCACAGGCAAGCTGGTTTGAGATGGTGTTGTGTTGTCCCAATTTCTGCCCCTAGTCTGAAGTTTTTTTTTCACTATGTTCAAGTTTTTGTTTGTATACTTTCAATGTGATGACCACTTTCAACAAAGAAATTCAAAGTGGGGCAGTAGATATGATAAAAAATATTTCCAAATGCAGATAAAATATTTCATGAAAATGGTCAGAAAGCAAAGCACCGAGTGTTCTGGAAAAAATAAAACATCAATATTTTCCCATACATAGGCATCGGGCGATGTTGGGCCATTTTTTCCGGGAAATAGAGGTGTGCGAATATTGAAAACTTCAAAAAGTTTGCAAACAGTGTTTAATATTTGATTCAATATGCAGCACAGTTGTAAGGTTACCCATTCGAGTTTTTGGAAATTCAAAAAAGGACAAATGTCTTCAGAATGCTCCGATTTTCTGTGCCAAACTTCACTGCTTCACACCAGCACTCTGGCATCAAGCTGATGAAAAGCAGTGAAGCCTGATGCACGCACATCAAGCTTCATTGCTTTCCAGCAGCCCGCTAGGAGAAACGGCTAACGTGTCAGAGCATCTCGGCCGGCTCAATAGTTGAGAAAAGTTTGCTCACTATAGAGATTGGCCTTCTTTGGTTATAAGTATAGTTAAACCCTCAATTTTAAACGACAATGTTATAAAAAAAAAAATCCTCAGGCTATATTTTAATAAATATTATGGTCAGCACTTTGTTAAACACATTACATTATGTTTTACTCAATTTATCTATTGGGGATTTCGTTTTCTCAAAACAAGTACCCTATGTAAACGTTTTCTCACATAATAAGAACCCTTAATTTTTAAAAGTATGCTATTTAGAAGCAGTGATTTCTTGAAGCATCCATCCTCAATACTCATTAAATGTAGAATATTCATATATATGCATTAAAATACATGCATTTGATTTGTGGTCGAATCAAATAGGCATGTTTAATTCACAATCGAAAATTCTATATATTCGCACACCTCTACCGAGAAGGTGTGCACTGCAACAAATTTGGCTCCTCTGCACTGCACACTTAACCTTGGCAACATCCACAACACTGCGGCAGAACAAGGGAGAGAAAGCGCAGGGGCATAGTCCCTAAATGTGCTGCTGGTGACAAAACTTTGGCCAAAAAGGCTCGAGGTACACCTATAGCACTTCTTAGGAGTTGTGAATGCGAAAGCACGAATGTCGTCCTTCGCGCCGCAGCCGCTTCTGATCCTCTCGGCACTGCGTGCCGGCGCCGGAGCAGAAACGGCCGAGGCACCGAGAGGATCGGTGGGCGCCTTGGCCGTTTCTGCTCCGGCACGGGCAAACAGTGCCTTAGGGTGGCGCTAGTGAAACTGATGCGCAGCGGCTTCCATATCACTGCCGTTTTACGTGGCTCTCTGCGTGGTTTCAAAGCTGGGATGCCTCAAATCGCGACTTCGGGAATTTATCTGCCTTTTGGTACCGGCTGATGATGTTGGCTTGCTCCACGGGACAGTTAATGCTTTCAGATTAAAACTGGCCAGGAGCGCCACTGTCCCAAAGCGGGGGCACTTTGTTTGGCCACCTCACTCACAGCAAAGGTCTATTCACATAATGCATCTTGTTGGCGAATCTTGTGTCGCGAAACTAGGTTTCGCAAAACAAATTTTCAGTCTGGAACGCAACCAAAAAAGTGGCGCGCCTCCGCAAAAAGTTGCGCGTGTTCCTCGCTTCTGGAGCAATTTTTCGCTGAAACCTCAGCAAGGCCTGTCAATCACCCGAAGGAGAAGCGCGGACCCTGCCAATGGCCGCTCGACTTTGCTATGACGCAGTGGCGAATCCAAGGGAAGGCGGCGGGGGCGGCCGCCCCCCCAAACGAAGTCGACCCCCCCCCCCAAAAGCGGAGTTCTGGATCCGCCCCTGCTATGACGTCTGACCTTCGAGGCGGAGCGAGCTTTTGGAGGAGTCTGATTTTTGGCCGATTTCGTATCCAAGCCAAAGCCGAAAGAAAACAAACAAAATGGCGAGCGACAAGCGGAGAAGCGGTGCGTACGGGCGATCAGTCTTGGTCCTACTCGGTTGCAGGTGAGTGAACGGTGCCTTAGCAGTACGGGTTGGTGGCGCGGTGCAGATTCATCAACAGTCGCAACGAGTGCAAGCACCGCATATAAACATGATGGCTGGGAATAACTTTCTTTATTAGCAGTGCAAAAATGTCCAAAATGCTTCGGGATAATCCGCCTGTTCTTTGACGTTCGCGGTCTTTCCCGGGTTTGGCAGGACTAGTAAACCCAGTGAGCCGAATCTGACGAAGTTGATTGCGTGGTATTAATAAAACAGACTGTCTCTTCACACTGTGCGTACTTCATATCACTTTGATGCGAAACGCTTGGTATTCCCGGTGCCGATGACAAGGTTTGGCGAAATTCTCGCGAGTCAATACGTCACAGGTTTTGCACGTTAAACTTCACGTGTGAACAGGCCGATTTCGCGAAATCTTGGTTTCGGTAAACTGTGCCGCATTGAAAAGATGCATTCTGTGAATAAGCCGTAAGCCACCCCAGATTCACAGTAACAAGTATCGTAATATCCAGAGAGATACTTGACCCCCGAAAAGATAACCCCCTCTATTACGGCAGTCTAAAAAAAAAAAAAAATTTCTCGTACACTGACATTTTTTTATGGCTGTAATCGATCCTTGTATGCAAGCACTGGTCATTCTTTATTAATCTCTACTAACAAAACTTAGAAGAAAGCTTTTTCGTTAGTTTTCAAAACGAAACTGTGTTTTGGCAAAGCGAAAAAGAGCCAGGCAATTAGTATACGGGTTCGGAGTGCCTCTGCTTGATGGCACTACTCGCGGCGCTGAAGTTTGACAGCGATAGTGTTAGTGAGAATTCATTTTGAGGCAAAAAGAATGAAGAATTATATTTTTTGGAAAATGTTGCACAAAAGGAAGTTTGATCAGTTGACTCAGTGAACAAAGCCGAAGACGCTTTCATTAACGAGAAACGCCGTCAGTGTAATGACGCATCACCACTATCTATTGGTGGTTCGTTCAGAGTGGGTTCAAAATTCCAAAACCAGTTTTTGGTTGCCAGACTCCCAGCGGTGCTGGCTAGATTGGTGGCTCTTAGCCCCCTTGTTGACACTAGCGCAACACACGGTCTGCGTACCAAGCTCTGCCATGGTGTTACAGAGAAGTTTCGTGACCAGTGGTGTATTGAAGGACTCTGGCATAAGGGAAAGTACGGCTGCATGGCTTGTTTCGTCCGTTCAGTTCTTTCGGTTCGCACCGTCTTTAGAAGAACGGAGTTGACGGAGTTCAAATTCTGCTGCCGCGAGCACCACTTCAAGTAACCAGCAACACCGGCTGCCCCGCAGAGATCCGATTTGAAACACGAAACCATTGCCCATCGTTTCGAAAGTGGACGCCTGTCCCAAACTTGAGACTGCAAGATTAGCGTGCAGATGCCGGGGTGGCGAGGAGGCTGCAGGGGCGGCTGCAGGGGGCAACCGCACGAGGAACGCAGCGAACAGTAGGTTTGTGAGTTACACTAGTTTCTTCTCTGAACCAATGAGAATAGTGTCAGCACGGATGCCCTGGCAAATAAAGCGCATGTCAATTGCTCCACTTCAACGAAGGCAGCAGAGACGTCGGAGTGAGAGCAATGGTGGGAGAAGAGCCAAGCTGTTGCGATTGTACTTGCTGTGATTAGCGCATACTTTGTTTATGGCATTGTAGTGCAAAGTATTTTTACAGTCCACCATGATCACAAGCAGGATTGAAAAAAGGTTCTTGTTATGCACAGTACACTGTGTGGCAGTCAAGGCTAGCTCCCACATGTAGCGCAGCGCTGAGAAAACGCAAAGATTTGCGTTGTGTTAGCACTGCATTGTATGCATGCTTATGCCGGAAAAGGTGGGATCACAAAAGGGGAGTGTTGGTACAGTGCTCATACGTACGAAAATTCAGCACCACATCTTTAGCGTGGAGTTAATGCTGCAGTGTATGTGTGAACGGGCCTTTACCACGAACATGACGTTGGCGCTCTTTTACGTTTTACTCAGGCAAGGTAGCAATACATGCT
>JAZHYW010067516.1:0-29590 GCA_037355805.1 Ixodes ricinus | reverse complement strand
ACCTGTGGAATTAAGACATCTGGGTTTGTTCTCGCTTTGGGTGGTGTCAGCGAGTAATTGTGTGACTTTTCCTCCCCGAAAACTAGATTTACGTGACCACCAAGCCCATTGGGAATCTTCCCACTCTTCCATGATGCTCTTCACGGTTACTCACATGACCAAATTCACTTACGTGAGCACTCTTGGTGAGTCAGTGTGGCCAGACCACACTTTCCTGCAGGTGTTACCATCACATGTCTTTTCTTGAAGCCAGGCTAATAGTACACACATGCCTTTCTGCTTTTTAAAAGATAATTTTGTTTCTTGTGTGAACTTGCACTCGTGCTAAAATAGGATACAGAACTAGTATTTAGATTTTGGCAAAACAAAAGGCCGCAGAAGTAACCATTAGCTTCCATCTAGACTGTGCATATTTGACAGCTTGCAAACGTGGGGTCGGGCTAAATGATGGAGCTCAATTATGACAACATAGTGGATTCCAAGTAGTCTGTCAAAGTCTGCCTAAGTGTGATTATGCAACCGTTCCTAAGGGGCTGAGGAAGCACACAGTTGGGCCAAGTTGAGATTTGAACTAGCAAGCATTTTGCCTACAGAGGCTACCACCCTCCCAGCACCAAGATTTAGATTGCCAAAGACTATGTGTGTACACATTACCACACAGTAAAAATTTCCTGTTGAAAAAAAAAAAAAGACATGGCAAACACTACTTTAAATATTTTTGTTGCACACTATTGCACACAACAATCGGAATTGCCAGGAGTGCGTGAGCTAGTGTGTAGTGTATGACTTGACAACATACTGCTTTAATGGGTCGCTTAGTTAATGAGGCTATTGCCCTCCCTCTCGCGTTCTAGGTGGCCTGGTCAGCAAGAAAGAGGTGGAGTCGATCGACGGGCTTCCGTTTGTCCTGGGGTCCTTCACGTTCCTCAAGCAGTTCCACCAGGACAACACGGAGCAGTTCCTCGCCTACCTAGGCCAGTACGTCCGATCCCTGCTGGACCAGGGAACAGTTAGGTCAGTGACAATACTCTGACGCTAACGATACGTTTGACTCATGAAATGTAGGCATGTGGAGCCTACTGGAGCAATAGTGATAATGTGCCTTGACGCCGGCCCGCACTAAGTGGGAGCAAACCGCTTGTAAAAATTACTTACTACGAGAAGACTGTTTTGGCAGCATCTATCCGGTATGCCTGAAGCACTTCCGTTCTATGCATCTTCATTTTTTATGCATCATTATTTCACCTTCAGCTTGAAATAATTATGGCAATGTTATCAGCGTACCATGTTTCATAGATATAATAAGTAGCTTTGATCTCGCAAGTACTGCAAAACCTTATACGCATATCGGAAGTGTTGGATAGTTGTCTGATAGGTGGAGCCAGTTTACAGGTGTGTTCTGCGGTCATGGAGTAGCTACAAGCCAGTGGCATTACTAGGGAAGTACTGAAGGGGGGGGGGGCGGCAGCGGCGTGGCAGGGCGTGGCGTTTGCAGCGGGCCACTGATACAGGCAGTTGCAATGCAGTTGACCACACCCAAACACAAGTGTGTGAAGCAGCCTTTAATCTGTGTTCATCTGTCTTGGGGTGGTGACATGGGGACCGTTTTGCATCTATAACTCCGTTTCACGATAATTTGGCTGTCTGTGGGGGCTGCGGTCTCCGCAACCCGATCAGAGCGTCGGGGTGAGGCATGTGACACCACATCACGGGAGCGTGTATGTCCCTGCGCCAAGCAACCGGCTGTCGTCTGCTGTCCAAGAGTCGTCTGCTGTGAAACCAACCAACTACGGATGAACGTCCACTGCCCCAACACTGCCGTCCGCTAGAGTGGCGAGCTCTTCAGGAACAGGGTCATGAAACAACCGTACGCTCAATTTACCCGCAAATCTGCACTGGATGCTAATGCCAGGGTCAGTGTTTTGAGCGGAAGCGGTGGATTATACAGCAGATATAGATGTGGCACCACTGTTTGGGTTTAAATCTAATTGAAACTCATTAATTCGTGAATACTTTTTTTTTTATATATATATTCTCGATAGAGAAGCAAACACATACGTTCAATTGCCGTTAAAAGAAAAAGAAACCTACAACTACTTTTTTTGTCTCGGACGGCGCCGTTGTTGTGGCGGTAACGAGGCCTCAGTGACCTCGACCATGGTGTGTTATCACGTGACTTTCTGCGACGCTCTTATTGGGTTGCGGAGGCCGTAGCCTCCACAGTTTGCAAAGTTACCATGAAACGGAGCATAGAACCTTCTTTCCTTTCTTTGCACGTGAAGGCATCTCCGGGCTCAAACTCGGCTACACACGTTACCTGTGCTGCCGCGGCATTTGGTGTCCCGCTGTTTTTATGTACTTTCCTCCAGGTCTTGTGGCGTCTGGTATTACAAAGAGGACGTCACTCTAAGAAGAACATTGAGAAACCCTAGGCTGAGGTATTATTGAAAGAAAAGAACATTGTCCAACATACATGTACTATACTTTGTTTCAGCTTACGTCAAGATGCAGCCGACGCTACGAGCCAATGGGACCAATCAAGCAACTGAAAAGCGAAAGTCGCTTGGCCTTTTCTCTTTATGATTGGTCCAACAATGATAGTACACATAAAGAAACATGGCGAACACCATGGGGACGTCGGTTTTGATGCTGTCTGATTGGTCCCATCAGCTTCTAGCGTCGACTGCATCTGGGCTTAAGATGAAACGATGTATAGCCAACCTGAACTGGGCAAAGTTCTGTTCATGGAAGCTAGGATTGAATGTTTCAGTATATGTGCAACTTGCTCGTGCAACGAGGTGCTCTGAAAATGCTACTGGGGGAAGACTCGCACTGGTAGCTGGCATTTGGTTAAATGGCTTGGCTTCTTCGGGGGCTTTTGAAAGTTTGTGGAAGCATTGTTGAGAGTCGTACGACGTGACACGGGGCCATGACGTGCAACATCACAACGTACCAAATCATTTGCAGCACTACCAGGTTTGCTGAGGCATCCGCAGAAACAACCAACATTATGGCGTACCTCGAGATCCTCGTTCAACACAGTGAGCTTCCTCGAAAGGTAACCCAACTTCGCGATTTAGTTTTTAATTATGATTGCCCAATAAGTTGTGGGTTAAATTTGAGCTCCACTTGATTAAATTTGGTGCAACAAACTGCACTTCAATGAACACTACTTCTTTTGTGCCGTGATAAACAGCAGCGTGAATGACGTAGAGTGATTCAGCAGTCGACGGTGTATCATACTCTGAGCAGTAAGGATACAGGGAGATGGATACAAACATGATCCCATTAGGATAGGAATTGGGAATACTATATTGTAGTTGTGCTTTTAATGAATTCAGAAAAATTCTGAATTCGTCACAAAGACTCTTAACTATCAGGCTTGAGGACTCTTTCACATCTGAACTTTATCTGTGAATGTTGCACTGATAAAATTCACTGGTGGAAGGCTGTAGAGCCTAATTGTCAGTGTTTGTGAGGAATCTAGAATTTGTTGGAATTCATCAGAAACACAACTGAAATGCTGGATTCCTGATTTTTGAATTTTACTCATATGAAGTTTGCACAGAGCCTCAACCCAATTGTTGTAGTCCTTACGAAAAAATTCTGAATATTTTTTGTATATTTTGTTTCTAGATGGTCACCAACCACATTCCAGACTATCTCTTCGACCGGTTCAGGACCGTCCTGTAAAATATATAATTTTGTATAAAAATTTTGTTTTTCGAATCGTTCCTGCATGGGGAACTCGTAGCATAGTTTTGCTCTGAGCAGTTACACTTGTACTGAAACACACGACTTTGGATGATTGCTTCTGTCGGATGTAGTAGTATTCACAGCTGTACAATAAAAGCGCTGCATGTTTTCTCATAGTTGCGTTTAATGTCAGTTTTTGTGCGTTTTCAACTGTTGCAATCTACTTAGTAAACCATTCATATGTAGCAGGTAAGTCACATCATTATATCTTTGCTGCTTTGACTGGTGCTAAAGGCCCTAGATATCATCAGCCTTTTTGTGGTGCTGCAGCCCTTCTGGAAAAATTAATATGACCGTGCTTTGTTTCATCACAAGTCAAAACCATTGATGCTATGGACTGAATGGGCCATCCAAGCAGTGCCCAAAGTGCAACATTGCAGTGTTCATTGCCTTTCTGTTCACGTTTTATCACCAGTTAATGCGATCAAGTGCAAAATGCACCGTGACTTTCCTTTTTCTTTTTTTAAATTTATTTTGTAGCCTTTGAAAGTGCTCCAAACTATGGTCAAACAAAGATAACTTTTACAATATTTTTTACCTGTGACCTTTTCTACCTGATTATGAATGCATAACCTAAAATCCCGAGCGAGAGCCCCATAATATTTTGATCATGTAAAACTGGGGCACTCCTTTGGTCAACAATGTGTAAAGGTATGTCCTTTGTGCATTTTCTGATTTTTATAAAATTGAGGGGTTGATCGTGGAATGGGTGGATGCTCGGTATTGTAATATATATAACGCAGAAATAATTACTGCAAAGTGGCATTGCAGCTGTGTAAAACAAAGGTACAAAAGGAGGAACACAGAGTCAAAGTCAAATCTTGAGTGTACTATAAGAGAAAATCGCACGAAAAGATTGCAAAACCCAGAAAATTTATCCTTGAACCTCGATGCTGGCATGCTCTCAAGTTCTTCAATCACCGATGGTTGCTCGAGCAGCTGACCTTAAGGGTGTCTAGGACAGCGACCTAAAAGACACCTTTAAAGTTGCCCGACTCTTTCCAGAAGGAGCCGTCGGGAAACCTGAACTTTTCAATGGACGAAGGGAGCATCTCGCAGCCGTACCCAGGAGCCTGAAATAACAGAACAGTTGGTGTAATGAGATCCCTGAGGACAGTTGGTGTAATTGAAGCTTTGAAAACAATTGGTGAAATCGAAAACTTGAGAACAAAACTAGTGAAATATTGAAACAGTGATTGGTGCAGTTGAAACCCTGAAAACAATTGGAGTCATTGTAACCCTGAGAACAATAGGTATGATTGAAACCCTGAGAACGAGTGATGTAACTGAAAATTTGAGAATGATTTGTGTAGTTAAAACCCTTGGAACAGTTTTTATAATTTAAACCCGGAGAACAATTGGTAAATTTAAACCCTGAAAACTATTGGTGCGATTTCAACCCTGAGAATGATTGACAAAATTGAAACGAGAACAATCGATTAATTAAAACCTTAAAACAATTGGTTCTTTTTTAGTTGGGGAACCCCAGTGTTTAACTCGGTTACTTACGTTGCACGATTATGTATAACATCAGATCCACCTTAGTTTAGGGCGTAGCAGAAGTTTTGCATTTCCAAGATATGTAGCTCTGGCTAAAACACGCTTTTAATGGTTTCTAAGTGGTGTTGATGCACAGTTAACCTAATTGTGGGTTTGTAAACTAAAGAAAAACAATTTCGGCTTTAAGCAGCCTTTTAACATAAGTACCCACAGACAATGCACAGCCATGACAAGTTTGTCGGGCTTACATGGGGTGGCATATATCGGCCATTCTTCACAATCACCGGTGTCTTGAAGTGCTCGTGCAGCTGGTTGACATATTCAATTTCCCTGAAGGACACGAAACAGACATGATTTTGAAAATACAGAGATAAAGATGTGGGCAATGATTAAAGCTAGATTATAGCTGGATGGGGACATAGCTCATCAGGGCCATAACTTATTTTATTTACTTGGTTTAGGCAGAGCTAGTCTATAATGAATTTGTCGAAGACACTGATACAGCATCTTTTTTAACCTAGGAATTTAACGCTACTCAATAGTGGCTTCCACGTCCACGTAGACAGTGTGTTTCACCAAAACTGAGAATCATTAAAATATATATACTTTAAGTAAAGAAAGGATTTTTTTACGATAATGTTATTGACCACGGTGGGTGTAAGGTTAAGTGATTATTAGCGAATTAATTATCTAAATTTACTCACTCACTTTTGAAATATTTGCTTTAGCCGACACATTCCAGTTTGAGATTCGGTGCCCATCGTCAAATATGTCACAGCTGTTAGAATGTAGACAACTAAAGTTTGCTCCGCGCTGTATGGCTAATTTAAGGAGAAGACTGAGACACTGAAAGCAACATGCAAAGAGTGACGGAAGTCCTAATCGGAAGTGACGTCGGCCTCCGTGGTGGGCGTGAATACGCTCCTTGCACTGACGTCACATCGCATACTTTTGAATGCCATGTAAAAGGAGGAGAGGGAAGCTGATTTTGTAAGAATTTTGAGTGACGGGTTAATCTTCTATAATCTTCTGGGAGGAGAATAGCGACGCCTGTGCAAATCCGAGAGGCACAAAGGAGGATCTTGATAAGAGGGGAGCTCCTTTTTTCCCTTTTCTCTGGAGGGCATCGGAAATGACGTCATGTGCAAGCCACGTATAGCTAGTCATCGCAAGCCATGTGGTCGTATAAACGGCGCGCTCTCCTCTATCTCCTCGGGCACACAGTTTTCGTTTTTGTGGTTTCGTTATGGCAGACTTTTCTAACTTCACCACTAAATATTGCGAAGATTTTAGTTTTTAACGGACAACAAACACACATTCTAATAGGCCACTTTCAAAAATCCCTCCATGCAACACTGCACGCGTTGGACGCTGGGAACCAGTTGGCCACGGAGCGGAGTGGCATAGTTTTGGTTTTGATCACACAGCCGCTGTCTGTACTCCTGCAGCCAAGCACGTGAACTTCTAAGCCTGAAAAGCTTTTCTTCACGCGCATGTGAACGTGCTTGCACGACAGAGGGCACCAGCAGGGACGTTGCAATCCATCGTACTACATTTGCCTACCTTTGTCCGAAATTCGGCACATCGGGAACCACAAAAACAATACCAAGTGTTTTTTTGTTTGTATTTTTCGGCAACGCCTACAGTATTTTACACTTGTAGGAAGTCGCAGCAATGAAGACACAAGCAGCGTGTTCCGCCAGGACACGATGATCATGACAATATTTGAAACAAACTAAAACTCGGTGGCCAACTGGTAGCCAGAATTCATTTCATGCCACCAGGGGCGCTTCGATTCGTGAAAAGCCTCACTTTCTTTTCAGTGCGGAGTGAGTATAGTTTTCACATTTAAATATTCTAAGCTTAAATGGTAAAACAAAATGGCTAGGTGGCGTAAGCTACCGCCGACCAAAGGGCTCAGCCAGATTCATCCATCCATCCATCCAGACGTATTGGAAAATGGCAGATAAGGCGGCCATTTAAAAAAAAGCTATTTGTGTCTTCCTTAATTGGATTCCTGAATATCACTTCATTCGTATCAAGCGTGATCAGCAGCATTATCCCGGAGAAAGCATTTGCGTATTGCAAGTGCCTTGTTTTTGTTTTTTCATGGACCTTTATTAATAAAGGTTCTGCGCATGCATGGCCCCTCCCCACGCAGCGGCGAAGGCTCCCACTACGGTTGGTGTTCTGGAGGGGAGTTGCGCTACTTATCTTGCCACTTGCGGAGGTAATGCAACTCCCTCCCGTTTCGGGCGCTTCGAGCTTCCGCCGCTTGGTGTCATCTTTATTGCATCGAACTTGGTGCAATAAAGACGTTTTATTCCTTTCTCTCTCTTTGTATCGGTAAAGGTCCATTATTCTGTCTTTTGTGAGACACTTTGTATGTAGCATAGCTGGTTCAGAAATGTCAGCTCACCTGTTGTCCATCGTGCCGGACACAGAAATGTAGTCCCAGAAGGAAAGGTGCTGCACAAGCTCGCAGAGGCCAACGCCCCCGGCGTGCGGGCAGACGGGAACTGTCGAGGAAAGACGAGACGTTGTTTGATAGCGGGCCATTCTCACTGTCATCTAATCAACGCCGTTTCGTCCACGCCAAATGAAGCCACTAAACCGGGCGCGTGGAATGATAAAGTATGTTTCAACATAGTAAGAGCAGTTTCGTTTGTAGAGCATATGTAACTTGCGCTTAGAAGACTCCTTGGTCATTTAAGTTTCTATCATATTAAATTTGCATGCTCCTCCATCTTTTTTTTTTCTTTTTGCCATCTCAGTCTTGGAATTTTGTTGTGGACCCATGACAGTTCGCCTGCCTTGTGGTGCTAGGTTCATTAGCTGCACTGCCATGTTCTTAACGAGTTGTAATCATTTCTCACCTCAGACGCAGTTCAACATAATGCTATCTAATTGCTCGTCTTTTTCTCTTTTTTTCTTAATGCGATAGCATTTGATTCGGCATCCACTCGCCCGGAAAATTCTCATCTGTAGCACGAAACGGATGCACATGTGCAGGAGGGTGATAAGTGGATAAATGGAGAAGAAATAACAAAATTCATAAGGTCTAAGAAAATCGAACCCAGGTAACCGACCACTTTGCCAATGGGGAGACTTGTGAGAGCGATGGATTTATTATGTGCCCGTTCTCTTATCCCGCGCATACGCGGAGTTGCGGGACTAGACGTTCGTTGGACGTGCCGCTGTCTTCACGGCCGCGCCTCGCCAGAGGGAAGGGGCAGCGGAGCTGAAGAAGAGGTGGCTGAACGGTGGGTGTATTCGAGGCCTAGTTACCCACGGTTGGGACAGAGCAATGCCTGCATCGCATTCTGCCGCAGAAACCTCGAGCCGGTTTATTGTTACGATCGTGCGTGCCATACGCGTGGGGCCGTCACCTTTTGCACTTTTCGGCCATGAGGATGACGGCTGAGGTTCTCGTTGACGCCTCCGAGGCGGCAGCTGTCGATCTGCTGGCAGAGCTGCAGAGCCCCCGCCTGGAGGAACTGCCCGAACATGACCCGGTTCTGGCACTGCTCCCCGTAGCCACTCCGATGCCCAATGGAGCGAGCGCCTGTCAAGAAACCATCCGCCCGTATACTTGGTGTTTCACTCCTTCACATTGCAGTGCTTCGACCCGTCCTGGTCGGAGTATGTGGACCAGTGGCCAGGAACTTGGGCGTGAAGATTGGCGCGACATAATATACGATGTTCCAGAATCTAAACGCCGGTGCTGGCATACGTGCGTACAAAAGCGTGATAAATGATAAATATGCTCAACGTCTCTTTCGGCGGCTACGCCGTTGGCCAGCGCCAGTGCTCTTGCGTCCTTGAGCTGTCCTTTCTGGCTGTGGCACAAGTGCTGGCAGCCGAACAGTGCGTCTCTTTCTCCCCCTCCTCTGTGCTCGGCGATCCATCTTTGATCGCGCTTTAAGAATATAAGCGATCGTAATTTCCTTCGAGTTGGTTGACGGTTTTGTGATTTGATCATGGAAGTGTGACTAGGCGAACCTGCCTGTTCCATGTAGATTACCATTTGCTGATAACGCCTGACAGAGCAAAAGCAGAAAAGCTGCAGTTTCCCAAAACCAACCCGTTATTCAACTTACATTGTCAAACCTGGGCCCGTTTGCTCGAAGCGCTAACCGCGGCTAAAGTTAGCCGCAGTACCTAGGAGAGGGATTTTAAATCACGTGACTGGCTCGGTAGGGATGCGGGGAAACATGGCGGTGCCCCGGTGAGTGAGCCGCCGCTCGCTTTGGAACTAATATGTCGTTGTAGCTGCAATATCGAGCGCGTTAGTCAGCAACGAATGGTGCAGGAGCGCTTTCGCTTTGTATTTCCTCACTTAAATCTCAAAGCATGGGCAATGACCTCGCCGCATTTTTTAGATAGTCTTTCGATTCTGGCCAGTACCTAAGCCTAAATGAACGCGATAATTGTCTGGCATGGCAACGCCTTTGGAAAGTGGATTGCTTTGGACTCAATCGGCCGGGTATTGATAGCACACAAAGCAGTACAGCGTCTCACTAGACCTTTCTCTAAGTTTCCCAAGCGCCGAGGTGCATGCTGCGAGTGTAGTTACCGTCGCGCTGCACGCGTGCTGGCGTCTCGTGTAATTGTTCTAAGCACAAAGTCCAAACAAACTTTGCCTTGCACGCGCGTTCGTCAAAAAACCTTATTATGATTATTTACTTCGAATCTTTTATAAGAGGAAGGCCAGCTGCGTGGACTGTGGAATTACACTTCTAGCGTTGTCCTCATTAATTTGACCCGTAAGTGATGAGCGTCACAACATGGCGTTTGGGGTCCAAACAAACCGTTGCTAGGGGACGTTGCTATGGACTAATGCATGGAGACTCCAACATGAGGCTAGATTTTTGCTTACAAGTACGTAAATAATTTTTGTAAGCAACCTAACTTCTTGATATCTAATTATGAAGATGTTCTCTGATCGTCTCAGTGTCATATTGCAGCGATGAAAGCCATTTCTGAAGTCTTACACTCCGCTTTGCTTTGGTAGCAGACGACACGATAGATTTGCTGGCCTCTGTTGCAGCGGGCGTCTTCACTGAAATGCGTCAGTAAACAAGCGACAAAAACAAGTGGATTGCCGTGGCCGTAGAGGCCTCCGCAATGTGCGTTCTTTTTCTGTGAACAACCCAGCTATAGTTACGAGGGGTGAAAATGCAGTAAAATCAAACCACGTCACGCAGATCAATTCTGACGACGACCTGAGGTGCGCATTATCGTTAGCGTTGTGCAGACCTATGGCAAACAAATCGTAAACCGTCGAGGTAAGTGCGTTTGTTATTATTATTTTATTATTGTGGTTGTCAGGTTATTAAAGAATTGCATGTCTGCATCAGCGATTTACGCAGTATTCTCTTTTTTCCCTTGGTATACATCAAATTCCGTGGATGTGCTCTTTTGGTGAAGATCTTCATCGAGACCCGCGATGCAGTACAGTCTGTAATAGACTCACCTTATGTTTTTATCCAGTTCTTTCGCGCTTTGGGGTCTTGCGGAAATCTGAAGAAACTGCAAGAATCTCTCTCCACGCGATGGTTACAACCAGGTATACGAAGCACCCTCGCATAGCGCGGAGTCCGCAAACAAAATTTGGGATCTCAACCGTTCGCCTGAAGTGCTTTTCTCGCGGGTGCAATGCGATCTTTTAGCAGACTATCATCTCGATCGACGCCCGGACTTTCGATAAACCATATTTTGCATCACACCCCACTATGAAATCTTAAAGTGTCTGAAACTCATTATATTTCAAACAAATGCGATGTCAGAATATCGTCTTTATTCACGCAGTTCAAACGACGGCCCCGCTGGCCGGCCGGCGTGCGGCAGACGGCATACTTCTTGCATTCGTCGTCTGCTGCAGGCATCTTGAGGACCGGAAGTTGCGGTCGTAAATATTTCAGAAACAAGCGATTACCGGCACACTTCTGTCGAAACATATATGACATTCAAGCTTTCTATATCTGTGATTTTTAGAAGTTTAAATCCTACTCCTGATTTTTGAATGGTCGGGTTTTCGTAGCGAAACCGAGCCACATGTATTCGTCCATAACAACGACCCTAGCAACGGTTTGTTTGGACCCATGGCCGTCTGCCACCGGAGTCAATAGGTGACCGGCGTTTGGCAGCAGCCTCAAAGCACTCTGGGTAATATTCACTTCCGGTTCGTAGCTAGCAGCCGACGCAGCCCCATGACGGCTATGGAAGCGTGTGCCGGTTTTGAAACCCGATCAATCCGGCCACCTTCTTCTGCTGCTGGGTGACTTACGCACTTCTGAACGTCTCAAGTTACTTCTACGGACATGTTAAGTAGTAATCGGTACGAAGAAGCATCGAGAACGGCCACGAAAGCGCAGAGCGAGTGCGGCCGGCGGCAAGCCGCACTCGCATCGCGCTTTCCGGATCTTCCCATTAAAACTCGGGTTAGATGTTCCGTTTTCCTTTTGAGCCAGCGTTTTTCATTTGGGTTCTGCTTATTTTTGATGGTTGCGTTAGTTCACATCACCGACTGAACTAGGCGCGAATGTAAGCCGTGGGACGCGGCCAGCTGAAATGCCCGATCGGAGGTCTGGCGTACTTTTCTCATTTTGTTAGAACACCTGAGTCTGGGTAAGAAAATCTTCAGGCAACCAAAAGTTGAAGACAGGGAAAGAAGTCGGTCAGACGACGTTTCAAACTCAGCTAATATGTTTTCTCGCGCGAATGAAACGCCACTTCTGAACAAAAGTTAGTTTCGACGACATCTGACTACGTGACAATCCTTGCTTTTTAACACTCACGCGTTTTTGGTACTTCAACCAAGTTTTCCCCTGTGAGCTACCATAACTCCCCCCCCCCCCGGCACGTTTTTTTTTTTTTTAATGATGTCGAGTAAGAAAGCATGCGTAAATGAGCGCCGATTTTGATATGAGCTACGCAGGGTCGTACTACCGCTTTATTATCAGTCAATATGAAGGTGCTGCCCATTTGCTTTTGTTTCTTTATATTACAGCAAGCTGACCTGTCCTTTTTTTATTAAATTATAGCAAGTCTCCCATTCACGCCGCTTCGCGGGAACAGTTTGTGGCGGCTCATCACAGAAAATGTTAATCAGAGCTGTCAATGTAACGATTAAACGGCCTGGCGATGGCACTGTATGTCGACGAAACGCTGTGCCATGAACTGATTGCCTGCGAGATCGCATCCCGCGTTCTCGCGGGTGCCTTGTACGACAAGCAGTGCTCACCCCTTCGCGGATTAATCGAGACCTTTTTGGTAGGTGCCAAAAGACTGTTAGAGATCGTTATTTCCCGCGGCCCCTACCTGAAGAAAGAGAGAACACGTTGTACTGGCCTGTAACAATATTGGCCGCGCATAAACGGTCACCGACGTTTGTCTGTCACAGGTCACCTCGCTCCATCACTCGCTTAACAGCGACGGCCCATCGTTGCTTCCAAGCTCTGTTTCACGGGAACTGAACATCTTATGCCCTCTATGCCTTGCGTTAGAACAACGTACCGCAGAGCTGTAAACCATTTTCACCGCGAATACAGCACGGCTACCTCACCTAGAAGGGCTCTCGATGCAGCTGGACGAACCACGACCGGCACCGGACGAACCGGAAGCGTGAAGTCACGTGGTGCCTCGCTTCGGATGACGAAACTTCCGGCTCAAACGCCGGTCACCTATTCAGAAAAAGGTCTAGTGGGACCCTGTCTGCTTTTGTCTGCTACCAATACCCGGCCGATTGAGTCAAGGCAATCCACATTCTAAAGACGTTCCCAAGCCGACAATATATCGCGTTCATTTAGGCTTAGGAATGGCCAGAATCAAAGATCTGCTCAAAATGCGGCGAGGTCACCGCTCATGCTTTGCGATGTAAGTGAGGTAAAGCAAAGCGGAAAGCCTCCTGCACCATTCGTTGGTGACTAACACGCCCGATATTGCAGCTACAACGGCATATTCGTTCCAAAGCGAGCGGCGCTCACTCACCGGGGCACCGCCATGTTTCCCCGCATCCCTACCAAGCTAGTCACGTGATTTTAAAATCCCTCTCCTAGGTACTGCGGCTCATTTAGCTGCGTTAGCGTTTCGAGCAAACGGGCCCAGGAGATCGTTTTGAATTAGTGAAACACGGGCAATGGGTGGCAAATAAATACGGAAGAAAAACCTTCGAAATGGTGGCGTGACCCAGAATGTCGTCCGGTGACGTCGGTTCCTCGATCCAGTGGATTCGGTAGTCCGATAGCTCCTTCATCCAGTAAATCGCCTCCTTGACGTCCCAGCACTGATTGGCGTCAACCATCTGCAACATGCCGTAGTCGTGCCTCAGTTCAATTCAGTAAATAGCTGCTCAGTGAAATCTTCACGCGAAACTATTAGCTGAATCCGGTTCCGAAGAAAATGTTGGAATAGCCTCAAGGTCACATGACGCTCTTTCAACGCTGGATTGACTGGGAGGCCCCTAGCGTCCACTACGCTCAGGATCTGAAGGTGAAACAGAAAATACGTTAATTAATGGATGTTAACAAAAAAAAAAAAAAAAAAGACTCCCGTTTAAACGGCACTCCTTCGTTTCGATTGGTCGTGGGAAGTATAAATAAAAAGGGGGGGGGGAACCCGCGTTAGTCAGCCTTTTTTGACATTATTAGAAAGTTAGGCCCTGATTCCTTGCTAACATCTACAGTCGCCGACTTATCTCAGCTAAGAGTGCGCTGAGACGAGGCAGAGAGCAGAACGCGCCGATCTAACCTTCATTTCTTTCTCCTCCGCGATGCTGATAAAAAGACTTGGGCTCGATCGAAAAAAAGACAATTAAACAACGAAGTCGTGTACTTGTCTTCATTGCTAATCATATGTAAATCGTTATGAGTGTCGTATATAGTTGTCGTAAAGATAACAGATTCGCTGGTCCTCCATCTTCACGTGAAGTGGATGGGCTCTACAATTTGTTTATATACAAGGATAGGTCGTCCGGATCCCTTTGCAAGTTTGATCCAAATACATTCAAACCAGGTTTGTCGGAACAAAATTCCAAACTTTTATTAGTTTGCCCGATAGGAAGCGTAAAAACATTTATTTTAAAAGCCGACCTCCACTATTCTTTGCGATTTTCTCGTCTCTCTACCTCCTCGGCCACTTTCGTCTTTCTCTCGCGACGGCATCCGATTTTAGAGGGAACTTCACAAGAAGTCTGCACAAAAGGAGTTCCTTGCTATCACGTATTAGTGGGAAAGAATTGAACGTGTGTCGAAGAGGATTCTCAGCCCGGAAACATTTTGCAGCAACACCGGAGGCTTGTCCAAACAGCTAAAACGCGCTTCTGCTGTGCTCGCAAAAAAATGTCTGCTTCTAAAAAAGAAAAAAAAATGGTGGTGCATAGCTGTATCTGTTGCATGCGGTTTCATGCATTCCCGTAGAAGTAGAACTATGTGTGGGTGGAACAAGAAATGAGAGAGGGGTTAGCGCCTCGCCTAGTCACGCGAGAGAGTCGCGTGAACTGCCCCGTGCCGCAGAGTACGCGAACTCGGCCGCTGTCCAGAGGCGGTGAGCGAAGATTGTGAAATCGCGGCTGTCGGCGTTTGGCGTTTGCCTCTTGCGCAGGGGTTGCGGTGACGTCAGCAACGACGCCGAGCTCTGATTGGCTTTGATTGAAAGGATAGTGGGTAGAGCTCAATCCTAGATGCCTTGAGGTCTGCCCACTATTTTTTTCCGATCAGCCACTAAGAGCTCAACGTTCTGACATCATTGCAACCAGTGGCGTACCAACTTGTTTTTGAGTGGGGGCAGACCAAACCCCCCCCCCCGCCCCCAGGGGGCCGCGGGGCGGTGCCCTTGGTATCTCTTGGGCGCCGCCGGCCAGTGTTTGCCCTGCCCAGTGGCGAC
Source organism: Ixodes ricinus (assembly GCA_037355805.1). Taxonomy (NCBI): domain Eukaryota; kingdom Metazoa; phylum Arthropoda; class Arachnida; order Ixodida; family Ixodidae; genus Ixodes; species Ixodes ricinus. The sequence continues at coordinate 14,449 of JAZHYW010067516.1, read as the reverse complement.
TGTTTCAGGGGGGGGCACATGCATTGCCCCCCCCCACTCTGAGAACTGGGGGGGGGGGGGGAGGCAAGCGCCCCCTTGCCCCCCCTCCCCGGGTTGGTGCGCCCATGATTGCAACCCCGTGCAAGAAGCAGACGAAGTTGGCGCTCCGCATTCAATCGGTCAGGAGCGCGTCGCGTTGAAGCGAGCAAACGAGCAAGGCAGCAGATAAGAAAGGACGGGCTAGCGTAGCTGCTAGCTCGCGCAGAGCTTGCGTTCTAGGACGGGTGTGCGCACTGCGCGGTTCTCGGCAGTGGGCGTCGCACCCTTCAGCGAGCGCGGCGACGCTCCGATGTTATCTGCGTGACATCGTATCCGTGACATCGACTTTCCTACTTTGCACGCCTCCCAAGCGCGGAGAAGGACGTAGTTCTACGTCAAAGGTTAACGTTTCGGCGCGCACGTGCGTTCTCGGCATCAAGCCGGTCCGTTTCGCGCACAGCAGCGTGGTTGACGTCCTCACTCAAAACAAAATCGCACGCGCCAAACGTTTTTTTTTTTTTTATATCAATGCACAGCAGAAGGCGCGTGTCCTGTTTGGAGATACTAGTGCCACTAAATTACCTACGCTTCAGAGTAACGACACTTGCCCATATTGTGGCTTAAAATCATGGTTGCTCAGTTATCTGAAGCAATTGTCTGAAATCACTTGAAACGCTTTTCTGTGCCTCCACAAATCTTTAAACAGTTCGCGACAGAGCAAAGCAATATTACCGTGAGCTTCCTAACACCGAATCTAATGCTGAGGAAGTCGCACTCTTGAATCATGACGATCGGCAGTTGCGTCTGCTCTGCACAAGCACCAAAATGGCGGCGCGGCGCCCACAACAATGTCGGGGAACAGAGTGCCGATACTCTAAGCGCAGCTCATTTAGTGGCTCTAGGACAGACCTTTTTCGTGTGCTCTCGTCCCCTAGCCACCTGATAGGCGTATCCTGCATGGGCGACGAAAAAAAACAAAATCATTTCAACCTGTAAATATATAAAAAAAAAAAAAGACGGGAGGCAAAACGAGGAATGTGTAGCGGTTACGCTTACATCCTAAATGTCTTTTATTGGCGTGGCGACGGCAAAGCAATGTTTTCGCCCATACCGGAAGTGACGATATTTCAAAATGGCGGCGCCCTTGTGAAAAGGTCCACCGTCGCGCCCCTAGTGGTTAACTGCGAGTGCTATACTTCGTTTCAGCTTCGGTCCAGACGCGCCAAAGCTACAAGCGCGAGCTCCGGGCTTTCAGCATCCCTGCCAAGCACGCCGCTCGTGCAGTGCAAGCACTGATCTGGGCCACATGCTCGCGCTTGTAGCATCGGCTGCGTTTGGACCCAAGCTGAAACGAAGTATAGTTCGTCTGCTTTGCACACAGGTTGTGATGATGTCAAAACGCCGTTACTCTGATCCCTCCTATCCCCGAACGCCGCCTGTGGGAGCTAACAACTCATCCTAGGTGGCAAGCCCTGTATGTCTTGGAACTTGGAGATAATACGCAGAGAGGAAAAAATATATCCTTTCTCAGTGTACGCCGGTCCTCAAATATCAAGTAGTTTGAAAAGCGGTGCCTGCGTGATATTTATTCCACAAAGAATAAATCCACATCTTGGTTTTGCAATAGGTATGATTGAACAGATGCACGAAGTTTCCGTTACCAGCTTGCACTTGTCACCAATGGTGGAGCGGACGACTTGGAGCCGTCGCTTGTCGTCCAGCAGATTTTGTCCCACTTTGACCTTGAAACTGGAGGGAAAGTCAAGCAATTTCGTGTCCGTTCGCTCGATGTGTGTCAACGTACCTCGTGAACCCTTCGCTTTGAGCATCGCGACAGAGCTGAAAACAAACCGTCGCATTCGTTTAGGAAAGTCTGCAATTCCAATGCAAATACAGAAAGAAAAACAACCAGCTTAGTTATTTTGACAGCGTGCAAGTTCAGGTATGTTTTAAGAATATCGTCGAATCCGCCAACAGTCATTAAAGGTCTATCATAATCGCCCTATTAATTCGGCTTATTACGTTTCGGGTTCGGCTCCCGCCAGATTCCATCATTCGGTTCCAAACCACGTGACGCGGTTCGCGCGTTTCTTTTCGAGAGGGATGTACGGGAAGGGGATGCAGAAGAAAGCGCGCGAAAAGGATCGCGGAAACCTGTGAAGTCCGGAGACATTTCTGAATTACTAATTATCTAGATGTAATTTGTAGAGTACATATCTTTATTCAACATCTATCGAGATGCCGTACCTCGATCGGCCATGTGGTGCGATCCAAAACAGAATAAATGGTTCCTAAGGGCCGACGTAATACACATGGCACTTTCCACTTTTGCTCACTCCCTTCTCTCTCTGCTAAGAGGATTATATCTTCCACGATAAAAACCGAATGCTCACTTTTGGCTGTAGTGGCCATATAATTGGAATGAATCACTTGCCTTCTTTATTTTCTCATCGCCGTAGCCGATCCAGCCGCATGCAGTGGTGTAAGCGGGATAGCCATTGGTTGTCAACTCACGTTCTGCAAAAATTTATACATGTGCCTTTCAAACATATAGAAACCATCTTTCTTATGCGTAATCGAGTTTATCCTACCTCGTTGGGCCCTGGTGCTTTTCTTTTTTTGTAGAATTTCTAAAGCGGAACAGAGGAGGGAAAGATAATTAATTTAAGTGGACTTAAAAATGATCTCATTCAATACTAAAGTGGGTTCATGTGTACCTATTGCTTCCTCCTGGTAAGTATGTCCGACCTGAAAATTATTACGTTTTCATTGCATCGGCGATTCGTGTTCACAAACGTAAAAATCGGATTAATTCTATTTTGCTTCAAAACACTCACAAGTATCTGAAATCGATGAGGGACACAATTTCTTCGGGGTCCTTTGGAAAAAGAAGAAAAAAAGTTGTTTTTACCAAGTTTACTTTTTTTCTTTCTTTTAATGAGCTGCATTTTCAACAGCGAACGTAGTGAGGCGTTTTTAACGTTATGTCTTGAATGCCTTTGCGATGTAAATAATTAAGTTTGAAGTGGGAAAGTAGAATAGAGAGCTATACCTTGTCATAGATATTCAGATGGCAATACAATCGTTTCATACATACAGAAGAGACACATCCCATTCTATATTAAAGACATAGTATACATTATATTATTACACATCATAGATACTATCCATCTATAGTATTACACAATATAGGCATTACATTATATTATTACATATCGGACTCCAAGTGACCCTAACCAACCCAACCATCATAGCATGCAAGGCTGCAGGATAGGCACGGTTCAATAATCTGACGAAGCCCCAACCGCGGTGAATCTACACGCAGACATTAGGCTAAATTTATGCGTGAGAAATCTGCCGAGTCACGTTTACCATGTCTGCCAAGACCTTCCAGACCGGTTTGCCTCGAATCTTTCCCCAGAGATCCCAGAGCGCGTTGACGACAGCCGCGGTGGCCAAGTGGATGACGCCTTTTTCTGGACCCACCTGTAATGTTTCGGATGTCACAGTGGGTCTACAAAGAAGGAAATGCTAACGTACAACAGCACAGTGAATGCACGCCCTGGCTATACATCAACGCGCATCTATGCGGAGCTCATGTTGGTCTGCTTCCTTAGCAGGGGTTGCGGTGACGACAGAACGCCGAGCTCTGATTGGCTCTAATTGAAGGATAGTGAGTATTCGACGAAAAGGCGAGAGCTCTCCTTTTTCGCCCAATAGCGTCTCTTGATTTTGGTCATCGTTGGGGCGTGTCCCTCCACACTTCTGGCTTCACCTCCGGTGACGTCATGTCGCCACCAGAAGGTTTCTACCTCCATGCTTTTCCTAGACATAAGGCTGTATTGTGGTCACTGGACTCCGGAAGTAGGGACATGTTAAAAATGAAGCAAAATTGGAGGCTGCGTATATTCTACGTCCCTGTTGCCGTCTGCCGTCTGCACACATGTTTATGAGCTCGCTCCCGGGCTGCTTGCCGAACGCAAAAGCCCTGGGAACCGATAGTGAGGCTGGTGATGAGCAAGATAATCGCGATAACTAGTACCTTTAACGAAATGAATGAACAGCGACCACCTGGGAGCAAGGTCACAAACCAGTGTGCGGTCGACGTAATATTCGGACCCCGTTTTTGCATTTACCACCTCTGACTTAAACTAAAAAAAAAAAAAAGACGTAATTTTTTTTTTTGTTTGATTGTCTCGCGGTTGGTTGGTTTAGCCGATGATGGCACACACACACACGGAGAGATGACGAATGCCGTGACGATGTCCTTGAAAATTGGCTTAGATGGGCGGGGGAATCATATGTATGTCTTTTTAGACTTAGGCTAGGTGGCGCAATGCTACCGTCCGTTACAAAAGGTATAGCCATTAAATTAACGCCCATCTATCCATCCAGGGTCCATCGTATCGCGGCGCAATAACAGTTATCGCTGCCACTTCGCACACTGTGATGAAAAACTGCAGATTTTTTTCTCTTTCTCTTTTTATCGAAGATGTGAAAGCTCGCCGGGTTGATAAGAAAACAGAATCTATTCCCGACGAAGCAAACATTCCTTTGACGTCTGGAAGGTATCCGTATAGGAGATTAGGATGCCCCATAGATATATACGAGAGACTGTTATAGACCAAAGAACAAAGGGCGGGTTGGCGAAAATACTATTGTTTGCTAAGCATTGCAAAACAACAAGAACGTCTTCTCAAAGCTGGATATCCGCAAGATCTACTGAGTACCATTCTTGTTCAGTTAATTTTACCTAACCAAAGGCCTCGTGCTCCACGTAGTAAGGCTTTGCCTGTCATCTCCATATACCGTATGTGCACAACTCTGCACACAGACTGAAGGGAATAGCAGCGCGCTTCAATACTTCAGTTGTCTTCTCGTGCAAGTTGTTCCTAAAGCAACTTTGCAGAAGAGTGAACAACAACGAAGCCTCCAAAGGATGTTCCATCAAACATGACAATCAGACCGTTCCCTGTGAAGAGCGGGTGGTATATACTTCCGTGCGATGACCGATACGTTGGTCAGACAGGGCGTTGCTTGAAGAGCACATCCTCGAGGTTTCCCGTGCTTAGAGTGGTTCTTATCATCCAATTGTTGTGCATAAACGCCTCTGCACGAACTGTGAAACTCGATTCCAGGACATCACCATAATTGGGAGACACAAGAACAAGCTCGGCCGAGGGATGATGGAAGCCTACAGGATAGCTGGTGATGAGCACAACATCGCTGCTTCTTCTCTTGAGTTGTCCAGGGGTTGAGACAAACTACCTGAAGCTTATAACTGAATTAGCCAATGGGCTCATTTGTCTGAATTTGTCAATGGATTTTTCTTTTTCTTTTTTCCTTTTTTATCTTCTAGTTTATTTTGGGGTAGGGAGCCTTCATACACAGGCGCCACGACGCCCATCAAAGCACCCTATTTTGGGTAATTTTCGTCTTTTTCCGGGTGTTTTTTCATGTACCTTCTTTAGTTTAAAAGTTGGGTGGGAGATTGTACGTATTGAAGGAGGCATCAGTAAATGTTCGTTGCTAATTGAAAGAACTGTGCTGTCTGTCCTTGTCCCTAAGTGTTTTTATTCTTTCTTTGGTTATTGTCTTGTTATAGACCCTTTTCGAAATTCTCGTGCCGAATATTAGAACGTCGGAACCCCTGCACAATGGCGGAACAACTGACATCGTGGAACGTGCAAGTCATTCCATAAGATAGCGAACGTCGGAGCGCGGCCAACGCTAGGAGCCGACGAGCCAATCAAACAGCGTCGAAAGTGCAACGTCACTGCGCTCATCACCTTTTTTCTGTGGGTGTGTTTTTCTTCTACTCCAACCAAACGCATAAAGTGTGCCGTGACGTTGCGGTTTTAGTCCGCCATTGTGCAGGGATTCCACAGCTGCCAACAGAGGGGCAGTGTCTCGAAGGAGGTCTATATATACCTGGTTTGCTATCTACTCCAAAACTCAAACAAATGCTAGCCTTTTGCTTCTGTTACAACAGCGGATGTTCGTGAGCTCTCCCACAGCGTATATTAGATTGAAGGACCAATCGTGGTGCATTACTGCCATTTCTGACCTACACTGTGACACCGTGATAAAAACGGCGTTTGATTTCATGCGAGGAATGTCCTCTACAGTTCATGCAAAGGGACATCAACTGTAGTTCTCGCGGCGCATTACAAGATTCCCAATTCACTGCCTGTGTCCCGCAAGTAGACCCTTCTCGAAAGTCCGCGCCAACGCCTGTCCGCCATTGCCTAGTCACGTGATCTGAGCTCCTATTGGACACGAGGGCTGCGTCAGCGTTCGGCAAGGACTCCGGATCCAATCACGCCCTTCGTACTGCCAATGTTGCTCGGTGGACTTTTGAAAAGGGTCTATTAACTCCGGCGGCAGTTGAGGCGCGCAGCACACTAACGCTCTTTGTTACATTGCCGCGTTTAAATCTGGCTGACTTATGTCCCGCTAAATTTAGCGGACGGCGTTGACGTGACACTGTGACGTCGCGTGACGCCATGAGATCACCTGACCATAGAGTTATCATAATGTACGCTAGAGGTTCAGCTGGCGCTAGTGTCTATGCGATTTCCGTGACGCAAATTGAAGCAGACAGCAACCAGTCTACTTTTGCGGTGCTCCTGTGCATTCCTATGGGAAAACGTGCGTGCATTTTGTCTCTTCGCCGGAAAATAACACGGAGCACTTTGGTTATTTGGGTCGTACCGTATAGCATGTACCTTGATTGGCACTGTAAAAGTGTAATTGCTTTAGTTAGCGCATTTTTCTTCATCAGTGAACGATATTTACTTCGCTACATTTCCTTCCCAAACGTGTGTTCCGCTGCAGGTGTGTAAAAACAAGCGACGATTCGAAGCAAAATTACAGTCAAAAGGAATATAGAGTGTGTTCAAGGCTCGCCAGCATTCCGGTGACGCTTATATATCGATAATATGCCAGTCCTGTCACTATATGAAAATGACCCCGTCGTGCATGAGTGGATAAAAACATTCAAAACATAGAGAATAAAGTCCGTGGGCTATGAAAGGTGTCTCTTCGTATTGTTTTCTCTGCGGGGCAGCTTTTATCGGGCACTTGTTCTCAAAGATTTCGAGCGTGCGGGTGATATTTTGAACTTAGAACACGCAGCTTCGCTTATAGAGCAGAAAGAATAAAGCGGTACCAGCGGTACTATACTTATTTAAAATCGGAATAGATTACGTGGCCTTCAATTTATTTTGATCCTACATGCACGTGTAGTTACTGATCCAGTGTTACTGCGTAGTTCTTGCCGTCTTTCTTAATTTCCAGATGTTCTTCGTTCGCTTGGCACGTATATCCCCCACGCTGAAAAGCGCCGACGTCGTGTTCGCGCTAACAGTGTCCGACAGTGCACAAAAATACACGTACGAAGCCGTTTTAGCACCGCTTTTAATGCGATGAATTTGAAAGAAAAACGCCGTAACTGATTAATTATTTCGTCGGCCTGACTGAGAAATGTTCCAAGCTACCTAGTACGTACGAATTATTTGGGATATTTGCTCTTATGATCGAGCGCAGGGAGAAAATGCACTCACTTTTTCCCATAGAAATGCATTAGCGGAAGTCAATTTTGGACTGGTTGCTGTCTGCTTCAATTTGCGTCAGCACACTATAGCGCCAGTTGAACCTCTAGCGTACATTATAATAACTCTATGCACCTGACAGTGTGATGTCACGTGGTTTCGTGACGTCACGATATTTGACATGACACCCCTGTGGCGGCGATGATGACAACTAAACACTTGGTTGTGGTTTGAAATGGATCCTTTTTTGGGAATAAACCGTTTCAGATTGATGAGTTAGTATTTTCAACCCCATTTAAAGATATAGAAACACGTTTATAGGCCGTAAATACGTCTAAACTGTGCAAGAAATATAAAATGTAATGATGACGGCAAATCGTAGCAATTTGCTTGCGGTTGCTGCATGTGAATGCGGGCGGCCCGTGTTGCTGGTGTTGCGACGTCAAGTTGCTGGGAGAAATTGCCCCATCTAAATTTGGCCTTAGGACCGGCTGCGCAGCAATGCGGCCGGCCGTAAGCCGTCACAAGAGGCTTAAAATCCGGTCTTGTGTCAGTCGGTCGAAGTCAAACGCAAGTGTGTGAACGGGTCTTTACGGGATCCGCTGCGAAACCCCGCCAATAACAGAAGAAAATCCAGTGTTGCTTACGCAACGCTGAGCCGTGGTTCTCACCCATCTGAGTTGACTGTCGCTGGTGAGCTTCCGCCAGAACTGGCCAAAGTTGGAATAGATGGACTCCAGTGAAACCCCTCTGATGATGGGGATCAGCGCTTTTACAGCTGCCACAACTGAAAGGTAAGAGAAAGTTTTATATTCTACAGGACTTGATTAGGAATCTTGGTAGACTGCGGTAAATACTTTCAACAATGGTGTACCGAGTAAGACCGGACTGCACACTTAGCCCGTGTCATAGAACATCCAGAACCTTCGTGCTCTGGGGGTTGTGGTTTTCCGTATACACCTTAATCAAGCAATATTTTAATGCCTCGCGTTTTTTATGAGGTGCGCGGTTTGTGTGTGTGTTTGTGTGAAACTTCATGCCACGAAATTACTTTTTAGTACGAACGCCAGTTTTTGTTTAGTATCGGCACATCTTCACTGAACTAACTTTATTCGCGACAAGTTACGACCAAAAGTGTCGTTATGGTCGGCTTGCAGAATTGTCCAAACGCTCACTATGACGCCTTTAGTTAAGTTAATTTTGCTATCATTGACGAAAATACGAGCAATGTCAGAGTGTCAACTTTGGCGGTGTTGGTTTATGACTTCAAGCATCCATCATGTTTTCACACATACTGATCGAACTTGTCCTAGTGTGAAGGTAGAGTGCTCTTCCCTATAGGCTCGTGACGTCACGGCGAGGCAAATCCTAATCCCGACGCCACTAATGGCAACCCTAAGAAGGCGCCACCGAAACATCTCGGTAGAAAGGAGAAGGCTAATGTAGCGAATGATCGATCTACACCTTTCCAAGGTGTCTGCTATTCTGCGGAAGAGAGCTACTGCACATGCCCAGAACACCTCCCACAACCCAGTAGATGAAGATGGCAGCCCGCAGGACGCAGTTACTGGAATGGTCTGTATACGATTAGATTTCAGTTATGTGAAGAATAATTAACTGATGGCATGAAGAATTATAAAAAAGAATGCCAGAAGATTTTTACCAATTTCTGTTCCTCGTCCAGCCGTGAAAGTGAGTCCGTGGCCTTGCAGGTTGTTGTCTGTGCTAATGATGACGTAGGCGCACGAGTAGTCCGGATCGGTGTGCTTTTGAGAAACAGACAGTTGACAAACGTTAAAATCATGTCAAATTTGCACTTAGGGTAATGCAGTCGGGTGTTTCAGCGAAGACTTTCAAAAAATCCTTAAAAATAGGCTGGTTGAGGGGAAAAAAGCAAGCCCTTTCCGGGAACAAACTGCAGCCCGCCATGGCAAACATCAAGGATTGCCAAAATAAATAATAATTAGCAAAACAATTAAACAATATTTACTAATCAACTTTTCAGTTACATGGTTCCAATTAGAAAACTGCCGAGTATCATCGGATACGAGTAAATTAACTCGTTCTAGAAAGATAGAAATAACGCACAACATTTCACGGCGTTCCGGAAAAGCGTTCATGTTGGACGCGTTTAGGTTTCGGTTTCATGTCGCAGGAAGATCCATTGGTGGAGTTTTGGGGAATCTGTTAGCATGACCCTTGAGAAACGCTACACACGTCCCCATTTGGGAAAAGCTGACACTGAGCCCGTAACGAGGCCAAAAGAGGCAGCAAATAATAGAGGAAGCAAAGAAAACGAAAAAAAGAGAAGGTGTCAGCGTTAGCGTTTCCAAAGGGGGCATCTGTGGCGTTTCTAATGGTCATGCCAACGCATTCCGAAGAATCCACCAATGGATCTTCCTGTAATTTTTTTTAAATGAGACCTTAAGATTAAGACAGTCAAATGCCTTGGTAAAATTTTAAAACACCCCTAGGACCAATTTTTGCTTTCAAATTTTTTCCCTTTTTTATATGCTCTTGTTTTATTTAGCAAGGCTCTTTCAGTTGAAGAGTTATTTCTGAAAGGAAACTGCGACGAGGTTATGAGAAGGTACTGAAACCGTATAACGGTTCGGTTACGGTTACCGTTTTTTTCTTCAAATCGGTTTCGTTTCGGTTTTTAAGGTTTCGGTTCTTACCTTTTCGGTTACCAATTAGTTGCCCCTAAAATCCGTTTCTTTTTCTTGACTAAACGGTTTGAAGTAATTTCTGACATTCTACAACGGGTCAGCAAGGCGTTAGTAATGGGAGTCTTAAAATTTTGTGTGTGTGTGGATAGACGGCGTGATATGCTTGTCAACCATAGGCGACATGTGTCTACGCTGTAAATGATAAATTTAGACAACGCAGAATGGCTAGCCTGGGATCTTCAGGTTCCTCACGCAGTAGTGATACACTATCGCAAGCCGGCACGAGACTCATCCAGATCGAAACAATCACAACGATAAGCATTCAAAAACTTCTTTACTCCTTAGGATTGGTTTGGTCAGAACAATCTTCAAAGCAGATTTTGGAGACGTTTTCCATAAATTGGGTGCAAATTCCTCAAACTAAAATAAAATATATATATATATATATACTGTAAACGACTTAATTTTCGCGGGCTCAAATTTTCGTAAATCGGGCAAAGCTGAAAGTCTGAAATTATTCGCGAATTCTAATTTTCGCGAATCGAGTGTAGCTTCCGTAGCGTTCACATATTGCCCGAATTGTTCGCGGGACGTATTTTTCGCGAACTGTAGGCGATTCGCGAAATTCGCGAAAATGAGGTCCTCGCGAAAAATGTAATCGTTTACAGTATATATATATATATATATATATATATATATATATATATATATATATATGGGCAGTTTCATTTGGATTCAGGCAACGAGTGGCAGTCGTATTTTTTATTTTGCTTCAAATTTTTATATTTTGTGAAGCATGTTCCTAGAAGAACAATCCTTTTTATTTTCATGTCCTGACATGATTAGTTCCTGAGAAAAAAAATCTCAAAGAAGCGGGAAAGAACTACGAGGTTTTGACGATTGTCGTGTGTGGCGTTTTTGAATCACTCTCGATCTCAAAGTATTGAAAAGAGAACGTCTATATTTTTTTAGTGTGATATATAGGCATGTAGGTAAGCCGACATTATAACTGCTATTTATTATTCGTCGCTCCAATTTTTGTAAAAATCCCCAAACATGCCTTCGCGAACAACTGTGACCTAAAATGGGGATTTTATCTTGAGTCGACTATGTTTAGTATCGCTTTTAAAATATTACCACATGTAAAACCATTCATTGCCTTCCAAATTAAGCAAAGTTTGTGTTTTTATCATGTACGAGTACTGAGAAATAAATTATGAAAGAGAGAGGGTTTTCACTTTTTGTTCAACTTCAGCACGCTGTCTAAAAAAAACCCCATTTTTAATTTTTTTCTTTTTCTCGCGTTGCGTTCTCTTCACACCCTTCTTTTAGCCAGAATACATTTCGTTATTAGTATTTGCCTTGGTTTTGAGTTTCAAGCCTCTAAAAATGCTAAAAAAAGAGCAAATTCCGATGGTGGGATTTGACGATTTTCGTGTGTGGCGTTTTTGAACCACTCTCAATGTCAAAGTATTCAAAAGAGAGTTTCGATATTTTTTTATTGTGATATATATGCAAGTCAGTAAAACGACATTCCATCTACTATTTATTATTCGTCGATCCAATTTTTGTAAAAATCCCCAAACATGCCTCCGCGAACAACTGTGACCTAAACTGTGGATTTTTTTGTTAGTCGACTATGTTTAGTTTTGTTTTTAAAATAATACCACGTGTGGAACCTTTCATTGCCTTTCATATTATGTAAAGTCTGTGTCTTAATCACGTACGAGTACTGAGAAATAAATTATGAAACAGAGGAGGTTTTCACTTTTCGTTCCATTTCAGCACATTGAAAAAAAAGTAAAAAAAATATTTTTTAAATTTTTTTCGCGTTGAGTTTTTTACATTTTTCTTTTAGCCAGAATACATTCCGTTAGAGGTATTTCCCTTGGTTTCGAGCTTTAGGCCTCTAAAGATGCTAAAAAAGAGCAAATGCTGATGGTGGGTTTATGGGTTATAGCTGTATATTTTATTCTTTATTATAATAATCTAAGGGACGTTGAATAAATACTCATATCAAAAACATGAATGTCGTTAGGCGTATAATATCAAGTTGGCAATTCCAAACGTCTAAACACTATGAAATCGCAAAAGCCGGGAGCGTGTTTTCAGACAATTTCTGCCGGTGCCTAGATTAGAGGGGCCTCAAGCCTAAACCCTATGCGCTACATAATCTATACTACGTTAGAAATATCAAAGTATAATATTTTAAAACATTAGAGTAAAATACGCTCTCTATTGGAAACCTAGATTTTTAAATGCGACATTTTATATTTTTAATGCTAAATTCATGTTGATAACAGAACCAAATTATTTTTCAGCATATTTAAAGGCTTAAAACTCAAAACCAGTGCGTATAGCTGTAACGGAATGTATTCTGGGTAAAATAAGGGTGTAAAAAAACACAAAGCAAAAAACAAAAGAAAAATATTAAAAATGTTTTTTTTATACAGTGTGCTGAAATTGAACGAACAGTGAAAACCTCCTCTGTTTAATAATTTATTTCTTAGTACTCGTACGTGATTAAGGCACAAACTTTACATAATATGAAAGTCAATGAAAGGTTCTACACGTGGTATTATTTTAAAAACAAAACTAAACATTGTCGACTAACAAAAAAATCCGCAGTTTAGGTCACAGTTGTTCGCGGAGGCATGTTTGGGGATTTTTACAAAGATTGGACCGACGAATAATAAATAGTAGATGAAATGCCGTTTTACTGACTTGCATATATATCACAATAAAAAAATTTCGAAACTCTCTTTTGAATACTTTGATATTGAGAGTGGTTCAAAAACGCCACACACGAAAATCGTCAAATCCCACCATCGGCATTTGCTCTTTTTTTAGCATTTTTAGAGGCTTGAAACTCAAAACCAAGGCAAATACTATTAACGAAATGTATTCTGGCTAAAAGAAGGGTGTGAAGAGAACGCAACGCGAGAAAAAGAAAAAAATTAAAAATGGGGTTTTTTTTAGACAGCGTGCTGAATTTGAACAAAAAGGGAAAACCCTCTCTGTTTCATAATTTATTTCTCAGTACTCGTACATGATAAAAACACAAACTTTGCTTAATTTGGAAGGCGATGAATGGTTTTACACGTGGTAATATTTTAAAAGCGATACTAAACATAGTCGACTCAAAATAAAATCCCCATTTTAGGTCACAGTTGTTCGCGGAGGCATGTTTCGGGATTTTTACAAAAATTGGAGCGACGAATAATAAATAGCAGTTATAATGTCGGCTTACCTACATGCCTATATATCACACTAAAAAAATATTGACGTTCCCTTTTCAATACTTTGAGATCGAGAGTGATTCAAATACGCCACACACGACAATCGTCAAAACCTCGCCGTTCTTTCCCGCGTCTTTGAGATTTTTTTTCTCAGGAACTAATCATGCCAGGACATGAAAATAAAAAGGATTGTTCTTCTAGGAACATGCTCCACAAAATATAAAAATTTGAAGCAAAATAAAAAATACGACTGCCACTCGTTGCCTGAATCCAAATGAAACCGCCCATATATATATACGACTGCACGTAAAACGGCAGGCATATACAAAGGCATGAACGTACATCGCGCACATGAGCACGACGCACCTGTCTCGCGTACGTTACTAAAAAAAGGAATTGATTACAATTACAATTACTCATGGCTAAAAAGTATTCAATTATATTACACGTACTACTCTAGCAAAAAAAACAAAAAAAAACGGAAAACTAGTTGTACGCTTCAAAAAAAAAAAAAGTAAAAAAAATGAACTGCTACTTTTTCGCTTACTTGAAATTTTCAATACGACATATTTTTTTCCTACTTTTTTGCCAGTTTCAAAGCGTTTTTTTAATGTTTAATATTGGATTTGAATCACCCAACTATAACCTATCACTTATCCCCTTAGGCCAGCAATCTGGGAAAGCCATCCCCCCTCCTATTGGAGGCTTGGTTCGAGGAACCCTTCGTAACAACCAAAGGGGCGACATTAGTAAATTTTACCAGGTTCAAAAAAAAAATAATTCGTCTGCTCTAGTAATTACTTCCAAGTAAGTGTATTCAAATAGTTGCTCAATTACACCAAAAAGCGTAACGGATTACGAATCCCTTGATTACTTGTAACGAGTACCTTACAACATACTTGGGTAGTAATTCAATTACACTAATGGAATTACGGTAATTGAATAACTTTTAGGAAGTTTGTAATTGTAA